>SWBJ01000218.1:0-84676 GCA_024195555.1 Aureobasidium sp. EXF-12298 | reverse complement strand
AACAGGCGAGATGGCCGAGCGGTCTAAGGCGCCAGCTTAAGGTTCTTCCAATACGCTGGTCCGAAAGGGCGTGGGTTCAAATCCCACTCTCGTCAATATATCTTTTGTTTTGCTTCTCACTATCTCAAACTCCAGAAAGGTGGTGGAATGGGTCAAAAATCAACTTTTTGAGGTTTTGGACTTGAAATTTGTGGTGGGCTTTTTTGTGCGTGAAGCCTGGTGCAGCGTTATGAGAGGCTTGGCGGAATTTATGCATGTGAGGATATCTACGCGTGCGCGGTTATGCAAGCATAAAGTTGGACGATGTGCTAAGTGGTATTTGTGTAGTTTGATATAGTGTTGCTTCTGATCTTTTGATATTGTTTGTCATGATCTGTTACCTTCTATCCCATTGGAGAAGAAAGTACGACAAGCTTATATGATTAATGATTCTTCTCGTTCTCGAACAAGATTCCACCGAATTCTGGTCGAGCATGTCTGAATAACATAAATTTGTGACATCGTTGCAAGAAAGCCGTATACCATTTCAGATCGAGCTCTGGCCCATAGATCTATGTATAGAGATGGTATAAAGCCAATCAAAAGAACAGAATTACTGATGGTGCTACAACATCATCGGTGGGTCAAAAACTGCTTGTTGGTGGTATCACCCTGGCTGATTCCGATATCAAACCACGCAGACGAAATCCAAGCAAGTCGACGATGATGAACAGAAAGTGATATACCTGGGGAAGATAAGGAAACGCTGATGTCTATGTACTTATGAGACTAAATCGCTCCAAATGCTAATCCATAAAACAGTTGGTATGTGAAATGTTGTGATGATACATCTTGAGATGAGATATATTGGGCAGGCCATCCTGAGGAAAGAGTATACAAAGAAGTCTAAGAAGGCCCACTCTTCATAGGCACCCACGTCCCATTAACCAACCAAGCCCCAGCTTTCGTATAATCAGCCACCCCACTCCCCTCCATATAAGCAAATCTAAAGTACTCAGGTAAACTTTCATCATGTCTATTCCACGTCCACTGCCTACTTCCATTCTTCCAAACCCCTTCAGCATCGTAATCAGCATAGCCCCTAAATCTTTCTACATCGTTGACCAAGACAGAAACGCCATCGTAATTTGGAGTATTCTTGGTACTGTCGACAGGGGGAATGGGACCAAGGGTGAAGGTTATATTGCTGGCGCCGATGGTGGGAGGAGAAATGATGGGGAGCAGGGTATCTTGTGGTGCGTCGGAAAGTAATTCTCCTGGTGTTTGGAGAATGCTATCGAAACCCCAGCGAGCAATGCCGTTGATGAAGAGTCCGCAGAGTAAACCCTGATACAGCAAACTAGGGCGGTTCTGGAATGCAGTACCAGGTAGTAAAAGTATAGCGAGGATGTAGTGGTGGATTCGCAAATTCATGCCTGGTACAGCGAGAAGGAGAAGAATTCCTCCAACGAAGAGAGCGTAGATACCTAGGTAGCGAGGCATACGGCCTTCGACGCGGAAAGCGTAGGCTTGGCCCAGGGCGATGAAGAAGATTATCAATACGATGGAGATTAGGGCTGGGATAGCACCTGGCTGGGCTTTGATGTCGTGAGGTGTGAGGCGTTGGATAGGGATGCGGTCGAAAGTGTAGTTGTTGAGTGCGCCTACCCATGCTGCGCCTAACCAGAGAATCGTCTTTTCGAATTGTGCGGTCAGACCTGTTAAAGTGTGACGTACGGCGTAGCGATAGATGATTGCCATGACAAAGGCGGCGGGTAGGAATCTTCCAAGTGCGGTAGAAATCAACGAATAATAATCTGTGAGGTTTGGCGGATCGGAAGCCAGGCCTGTCTGGAAGAACAAGCCAACAAAGATGGACCAGAAAAATACAGCTGGTGAAGTGGTGAAGAGAGATAGCATGGCGGTGAAGAAGACGGACACAGCGAGCAGAGGCCATCTCAAGTCCCGACATTGCGATTGTGTGCCTTCTACAAATTGGAACGAGTGTGGAAAGTAGGACTCGAAACCGATACTATCGATCCCGTTTTGCTTTACGCTGGGAAAGAAGTGCTGATCTCCAGTGAGTTTGAGGACGCCGCAACCACCTTGTTCGCTCTTGATGAAGCCTGCATGTATGGCAGAACCGCAGATGAAGCTGTCACTTCGATAGACTGTGCTCGAGATGGGCTCACTCTTGTTCAAAGGTCCACCAACAACCAATGGCTTGTATACGACTTCCTGATCTCCAACAGCATGGGGATTGAGAACTTGAGTCTTGATACAGCCTGCAGGGCAGCGAAAAGGCAGAGAGGCGTTGGAGAAAGGCCGGCATTGATCTCCATTTATGCCACAGCCATTTCCGTCGTTCCAGTATCTTGCCGTACATCCCAATCGTATTGGCGATCCGTAGCCTTCTACATCGGCGGCGAACGAGGATTTGTGTAAAATCAAGGCAAAGGAAAAGATCCAGCAGATGTAAAAGACGAACAAAAGCCAGAAGCGTTGCATACGTTTGGGAGCATAGCGGTCCAATAGGTTGAGGGGTGCATGTTGTATGCTTGGAAAGAATGGCTCAATCTTGTATATCCTAGGAGGCTGAGGGCCCTTGACCCAAGTGACCACAGCACTTGATATCCTCTTTATCGGGGAGGGTATGTTGTCGCTGACTCTTTGCATCCATGGATATTTCTGTGGTGTATCGTCGTCTACAGGATCATCTATCGAAGTCGAGCGTAATAATGGATCCTCGGTGGAAGTACGGAGTGGGGTTTCATCGTGGTAGCTCTCAAGCTGGTCGTCGTCGTCACGCATGACTGGTGGATGAATATGGTCTAACTCCACTTTATAGTCCTCCTCTTAGCGATTGCGACCAGATAGGAATGTCTTCAAGGCGGAGGTGGGTATACAGGACAAGAAGAAGAAGGATGATTGCTAAACTCACTATGCCAAGTCGGTTGATTCATGGCGAGTGTGCAGCGAGTATGCCAACTGACTTGTCAAACAATAGACAAACGTTCGGGAAAGGCGGGATCTTCGGATCCGCTTTGTCCATCTCGGTCATGACGCATGGAGCAGCTTCTAGATATACCACCTACCTGTGTGTATTTTGAAATAGGTTTGTGTTGATGAAAGATGTCATGGTTCGTGATGTTGCTGCTCGTATTGCGACGGCAAATGGCAGGCACGCAAGATGCAGGAGCGGTTGCATACAAACCACTGTTTAGGCAGGTGCGGACAAAGCGATAATAATGATAACATAATCGAGGATTATTGCCGATTAACGCCGTTTTATCTCGATGGAAGCATGCATCCGCCGGCCTATCTGTCTGTCCCTACGGAAGGAGAGTCCTAGCATTCTTTTCCTTCTTCATATCCATCTATAATACCAACAAACATCATGTCGAGCAGTAGTTCCAAAGATACGCGGCCGTCGCCTGCAGACCTGTCGCATCACCTCTCGCGCAATGCCAAGAGCAGACAACCCAGCTCAATCAAGCAGTTCTACAAGTACTTTGCCATTCCAGGCATCGGCCAACTAGCTGGTGGTCTACCTAATCAATACTACTTTCCTTTCGACACACTAGAGGCAAAGGTCGCCTTGCCAGAGCGATGGAAGCCCACCGACAACAAGCCCGTCGATCCTCCATCCGCCGCCACTTCGTCCCTCAAGAATGGAAGCCCTCTCCACCAGGCCCAATCAGCATTGAAGGTTCCTCACACTTCGCACGAGCAGAACCCCCTCAAGAAGATTGACTTGGCTTCTGCCCTGCAATATGGTCAAGCCCAGGGATACCCGCCACTTTACAGCTTCCTCCGCCAATTTACACAAGAGAACCTACACCCCAACTGCCCTTACAAGGGTGGTCCTGATATCGTCCTCACCTGCGGAAGCACCGATGGCTTCTCCAAGGTTCTCGCTGCATTGACCAATGAGTGGAGTGAAGAGAAGGATTGGGTTCGCGACCGTCAAGGTCTGCTCGTCGAAGAGTTCGCATACATGAACGCCATTCAAGCCGCCAGACCCAGAGGCCTCAACATCGCCCCTGTCAAGATTGACGATGAGGGTATGCTTCCTGAAGGTCCCGGTGGTCTTCGTGATGTGCTCGAGAACTGGGACTACAAGAAGGGAAAAAGACCTTCGTTGATGTACACCGTCACCATGGGTCAGAACCCTACCTCTGGTGTTCTCTCTTTGCAGCGCCGTCGTGAGCTATATGCTCTCTGCTCAAAGTACGATGTCATCATTGTCGAAGACGACCCATACTGGTACCTACAGTTCCCTTCGTCCACAAACTCCGACAGGGTCTTTACTCCACAATCTTCAAAGTGGAAGTCTTCAGGCTACGATTTCCTCGATTCGCTCGTTCCTTCGTACATCAACGTCGACACCGACGGCCGTGTCCTTCGTCTCGACACCTTTTCCAAGACTGTGGCCCCTGGATGTCGTCTCGGCTGGATCTCAGGCCAACCTGCCCTGATCGAACGCATTCTGCGCCTCACAGAGACAAGCACTCAACAACCCTCCGGCTTCGTGCAATCCATGATCGCTGAACTAATCATCGGCCCCCAGGCCGACGACATCGACCCGGGCAAAGGCGCCCTCAACGGCAAAGGCTGGAGCACAGCCGGTTGGGTGCGCTGGCTCGAGGGCCTCCGCGGCAACTACGAACGCCGCATGAACGCCATGTGCAGCGTCCTCGACACCGGCCGCGAACTCGTCAAAGTCGGCCGCAGAAACTCGCTCTCAAACCTCTCTCTCGACTCCGACGACGAATGGGCAGTCGTCCAAACCAGCACCGCATACTCCTTCGACTGGCCCGTTGGCGGCATGTTCGTCTGGCTAAAGATGCACTTTGAAACCCACCCTCTGATCTCCAAAGTGGCGCCTGCACGTCTCTCCCGCGCTC
Source organism: Aureobasidium sp. EXF-12298 (assembly GCA_024195555.1). Lineage (NCBI taxonomy): Eukaryota > Fungi > Ascomycota > Dothideomycetes > Dothideales > Saccotheciaceae > Aureobasidium > Aureobasidium sp. EXF-12298. The sequence continues at coordinate 79,790 of SWBJ01000218.1, read as the reverse complement.
TCTGGATCTTCTGGACCACAAAACCGTATTTGGTTTTGGTTTCTCCAGGGCTAATTTTCTCGCCCACAGAGGAAATCCGCAATAGAGATGGGTACAAGTTTTTCCGTCTTTGCTTTGCTGCTTGTGATGATAAGGAGATTGAACCTATTAGCAGACGCTTTGTGGATGGTGTGCAAGACTTTTGGAAGATCAAGAGTGTCAAGAAGATTGATGAGTTGTTGGAGGAGGAAGGTGCGGGTGTGGAGCAGAGGAGCTCCGAGGCTGATATGGCTCAATTGGCAAGTTTCATGGGTCCTTGCTAGATTGTGTTTCGACTAGGGATATCACAGGCGTTATAATGGGAAGGAAGGGGGACAACAAATTGCAATTTCACGTACAACTTTGGGTATTCAAGACGCATTTACGAACATACATCTCAATGTCCATGCTGTCCCTGCTGTCCACCCCCCAAAAGCACCTCCAACATATCAAACTCACCAATCCCCGGTCCAAAACAATTGGCAGTGACATCCTGTCCTCCCGCCTGCAAAATCGGATCCAAAGGCAAAGCCAACCAATCATATCCATCATCCGCACCCACAAACCCAGCTGCATCCACCAAACCACCATAAAAGTCTTGATGATCATGGCTATCTCCCGCTGACAATGTATGCTGACCAAATACCTCTGTAGGCGGCGGCATAATGCTAAATGCATTATTGCCATCACCGATATCGTAGGTTTGTGTGGAGATACCATACAAAGCTTGAGCGTTTGCATTAGCATCCCTTGCTTGAGGCTCAGCAAACCCATCAGTAGGAAAAGCAGGCATATGCTCCGTAGTCCTATTCTGCAAATTACTGCCCGGAGAAGCAGGACGCGAAGAAACACGACTAGCAACATTGGCAGAGGAAGCGCCAGTTGTGCGTGACATGCGCACAATCATTGGGCGCAAACGATTAGTTATCACTTCCAAAAAGTTAGAGAAGCGGTTGCTGAGGTGTACATCGTCAACGACGTGGTTGCGCATTACTTGGACGGTGCGGTCCATGAGGTTGAGGGATAGTGCCATTTCGTTTTCGAAGGCGCCAAAGGCAAAGGTCTATAGCAGTTGCGTTAATGTTTGTTTTCAAGGAGAGGGGGAAAAGAGGAATTACCTTGACAAGCACTAATGTTACAGACACGATGCGGAAAAATGTTCGCACTGGTGCGTGTTTGAGATATCCGCCGGGAGCAAGGCCGTCGACCACGACTCGTAGGACGTTACGACAAGCCTGCATGACTTCATCTACATGCTGTCTGTCGCTGCCGAACCACTGGTCAAGCACATTCGGTGGGATGATTTTGCCAGCAGATCCTGTATTGTTATTCGCACATCTCTCAACCACAGCTTGCAAGGCTAGTTGATGCAGAATCACTCGAGTATGTTCGTACTCGATTATAAGAACATGACGAAGCAGGATCGGGACTGTGATTAATGTCAGCACTCTTCTCGTAAATCAAATCGAATTACTTACTATTTCGATATGCTTCAAACTCTCTCCGCCATTGTACTAGCGATGGCTTTATACGTTGCAACAACTCTCTGTACTTTCCTGTCTTGATGATGTCACGAGTTTGTTGTCGGTTGGCGTACAGCTCCTCGTTGTTGATCTTAACCAGTATAGCAAGACGTAACCAGAAATGAAGAACAATATCCTTGGTGTCTTTGAAACTCGATCGTTTTGGGTTGTACAATTCACTCAGAGAAGGTTCGGCGTATCCTTGAGGAAGCATGGCTGTTACGCCCATCCGTCCACTGGTCTGCGTAATATATCCGAGGATGACACTCTTAACGTGAAGTCGTCTTCGCTGATAGATTTCCTGTTGTGCCGCAGTTATGCCTTGTAAGTGTCTTGAGCAGTCCGGGTCGAAGACGCCAATCTGTGAAGCTACTGTCATTGCCATGTTGAGAAGAATCCAGCACATGCGATCACTTCTGAAACAAGGCTCTAGCCATGAAGTCAATGCATGACCTCCTTGCCCCTTATCGGGACTTGACGTGCTCTCGTTGATCGAGGCCATTGGATCTACAGGTGCCATGAGTTGGGTATCGTCCTCATCTGCAGGGAAGTGCATCATTCTCGGATGCCATTCCGTCAATAACAACAAGCTTTCGACTGTGCCTAGAGTCAAGAGACCCTTTCGGGATAGAGGATTGACATCACAACCAGGTTGTGTCTCATCAGGATGGAGTGTAGTTCCAGACAACTCGCGGCCCCAGACGATACGATCAATCATACGTTGAACAAAAGGCCAGAGTCTGGAGTGTATAGCATGTGATCGGCTCTGAGCACCAGGTCCGGATAATGTCATGTAACGTGATGCAATCATAAGCATGGTAACGGCAAGCATAGGTTCATTCTCCAACAAAGTCCCGTGCTTGTCGGGTCCGCGATAATCCGGAAGGGCAATGGGTGTTAGTGGTGACATGTAGGTGTAGAAGTATTCGATATAGTCCATGCCTTCTTTGATGGTGAACCAGCCATTGCGTACGAATCTGAATCGTGACCATGCGGCATAAGCTGAAGCATAGTCTGCAGAAGATGAGGGCCGAGCAGTGGAAGTTGGTTGCTGCATGATGGCAGGATCGATCGAAGCATCCATAGGCGGCGGTTTCGAAGTTGCGGGTATTGGTAGTTCGGCAGGACTGGGTAAGGACGAAGCATATTTGTGAGCATCGCTAGCACTGCCAGTAGTACGGTGATTGGCGGTAGCAGCCTCGATCAGAACGTTCAAAGCATCGTGACCGTTGTGTAGTTCAGCGGTCTGCAGGAGAGCGGCGGTATGACTGTTGACATGATCATCTGTTTCATCACCCGGATATGGTGTTTGTGATGTCGAGTGTGGGCGGCGTAGAGGTTGTTGACGACCCATAGAACCTCCAGGAGTCAATGGTCGTGGTACATATGGTGCAACCACAGGAATTGGCGAACGTGGACTGCGAGCATCCGAGTCAACCGACTCAGCGACACCTTGCTTCAATCTCTTACGTCCTCCCCGAATCTCGTAGTCGTTAGGGTCGACTTCATCTCCAGTGGTGCCAGAATCGGCGGCCCTCTTCTTCCTCCTAGTGGCAGAGAAGAAGCATTCTTTTGCTTCGCGACGACAACGGACACACGGAGGGTCATGGGGATTGTCGACGGGACCGAGATCGCATCGGACCTAGCCATGGTCAACGAGAGTGTTTGTCTATGGAATGTGCATATCTACCTTTCTCCGCCGACACGGTATACATGCCTGATACGTTCTACTGTGCTTGTTATCGACTCCATCCGCATCCATCGCATCCATGCTTCGGTCAAGCACAAGGCGGCAAACCGCGCTTTGTGTCGGCTGTATCAATGAGCAGATACCCCGCCACTAACACGGCGTCTTTCAATACCGCGATTGTGTAACGCGATGGACAAGAATTTCGTGTCGCTATTGTCCAGTGTCGAGGGAATTGATCTGGTGAGTTGACGAGATATCGGATGAGTTGCCGGGGTAAAGGACGAGAGGGACAAAAGAAGAAAAGTGATGCAGAGTGACCAAATCAAGATATGCCAAGAGATTCAGAGCTCACTCTACTGCTATAAGCTTTGATTGCAGGCTAGATGGTAAACTGCGAGAGATTGAGAGTCAACGAAAGACTATGAGATTCGAGTCTGTAGCAGAAAAGACAAGTCCTTATCAGCGGGTTAGATATAGTCATTTAGATAGTAATCTGGTCTACTGTCGGATCACGTGCGGCTAGAGACTGCTAGTATCTTGCAGGCTTGACGACTGGATCGCGATCACTGTAAGAAGAGTATGAGCATACTGAATGGCTCCTCGAGCACTGCAATATAGTTGAGGAAATGGTGATAGTGTCGTACTTCTAGATGGCTGAAGTTGGGATGAACGTACTCGGAGAAGCTCGATCACGTGCGTCCATAGAAAGCGGAGGATGACGCTCGTCCAGAAATCTTGCAAGGCCGCGAAAGACAGCGGCGCGCGACTGCGATTCAAAGTTAACAGTGATCAAGTCCAATCAACCACCAACCACACCGACTCTAACCTTCCTATCACAACCCCCCATACAACACCGTCAAAATGGTCAAGCTCGAAGAAGTCATGGACGAGGAGTTCAACAGAGAACAGGCCGGTCCTCAAGTCGAAGACGAATGGGACACCAGCGATGGTACGAACAAGCACCCAGCACCTGCGCAACACCTCAAATCTCCGTCCAGCATCCACGCAGACACTGCACATTCAAGCAAAAAGAAACAAAAGCTAATCACCCTCACCAAAACAGAATCCGAGGCCTCAGAGGACGAAGAGGAATACATGCCCGACGAAACCTTTGCCGACAGACTCGCCGCCCTCAAGGATATCGTTCCCCCTACATACCGCAAGCACCTCTCCAACACCCTCTCCACAACTTCCTCTTGGGTGCAGACCACACTCAACTACGGCGGAAAGACTCTTTGGGTTGTCAGCACCAGTGTCTTGCTGTTGGGTGTGCCGTGGGCATTGGCTTTTGCCGAGGAGCAGCAGATGGCTGAGATGGAGAGGGAGATGAAGATGCAGCAGAGTGCCAACGAGGTGAGTGATGACACCAACTCGATGATGGAAGAATATTGTGCTAACAGCGAAATCACAGCTTCTTACTCAGCAGCAACAATCGCAGGCTAAGCCCGCTCTGTAAATGCTTTTATGTCTGCCTTTTTTGCATTGCTGCTTTGTCTCATGTATTAAAAATGCCCTTTTTTCTCCTCCCTTGTACAAATATCTTCTTGGTGGCGGCTGGATTAAAGAGAAATGCCATCGATTCTACCAATTCCATCTTGTTCTCCTAGACCTTGCGTATCTGGACTGCATCGATATTGCTCCAAGACTGCTTTTCAATTTCCAGACATCTAGGATAAGCATGCGCACGTACGGAAAAAGACACCATTAAACATATGATTGTGAACAGATAAAACGCCCTTTTCATGGCTATTCGATACAGAAAGAACAAAACCACCCACCCAATGCTGATAATGTGATATCACACCACAAAATCTAAACTACTTTTCTACCTTCCCTCTCCCTTCAAAACCCACTTAAGGCTTGTTTGAACGCCTGCTCTTACCAGGTCTTTGAGCCTTCTTTCCACCCTTCATCTTCTTTGACGAGTAACCAGACATGTCGCTCGATGACTTTGCATCATTGCTCTTGGAGAAGCGCTTCTTGCCTCCAAAGCCGTACTTTTCGTCGCGCTTGACACGCTTGAAGCCGTTCTTCTTATCGCCGCGGGAATCAGAGGAACCACCGGCCTTGCGGGCGGCCTTGTCTTTCTTTTCCGTCTCGGCAGCGTCTTCGAGGGCGACGTCGAACATGTCGTCTTCGTTTGCGTTGCCAATGTCTTCGCCCTTTCTCTCTGTTTTTGAGTGTGGTTAGCAATTGTACTTCGTGTAGTGAAGGTAGAGCAAAACTTACTTCTCTTGAGAAGTTGGATTTTGTCCATGGTATCCTTCTTCTCGCGACTTCTCTCCTGCAATTTGGCGACTTGAACTTGCTTTCCGAACTTCTTGAGATCTCTCTGTCTTCGTGCTTCGGCAGAGGCCTTTTTGCTCGCTGCCTCGTCGATCAATTTGCCCTTGATCTTGCCCATATGCTCGTCGCTCTTGACCATCTCGGCAAAGTAGTCTGCAGGGCGAGAGAACGGTACACCTTCCTTCTTGAGCAGGCTGCGGGCTTTGGTAACGGCATCCAGGGACTGCTTGTAGAAGGCGAGTTCGCGGTTGAGGTCGTCGTCCATGTCGGGGATATCGGTGGGGGCATCGCTGACGATGACTTGGTTCTCGGAGAAGGGGAGCTTGGAGGAGAGGGCAAAGGACTTTACGGCGCGGAGGAGGGCGGCTGTGTTGTTGATGGTGAGGCGTTGGTGTGGGATAATGTCGCCCTTGTCCTCTGAAGCCACGGATTCCAGATCTGAGAGTGCGATATCTTCGTCTTCCTCGTCATCCTCGTCGTCGCTCATATCGGCACCTCCGTTAATGTCGTCCTCCGAATCAGACTCGTCTTCGGAATCGTCCTCGACCAGTCTTGCAATGTTTTTCTAGAGCAGAGTCAGTACAGTGTATGCGCAATATGCCACAAGCAGTAGCGCGATCAACATACAGCATGCGTCTTATCCTCATCATCCGTCTCCCATTCTTCCTGCTCATCCTCATCCTCTTGCTCAACCTTTGCGCGCTTTGCACCCTTCTTATCCTTCTTCTCCTTCTTTGAACCAGCAGCACCCAACACAGTCTCCTCAGCCTCCTTTATCGCATCCTCGAGAACAGCCTCGTCTTCCTGATCTTCAACTCTCGATCTCTTTCTCTTCTCGGCGGCTTTTTGCTGTTTCTTTTGGCGTTCGAGCTTGTGGTCGACGCCCTTTTCGCGATCCAGCGCGGCTAGCAATTTGCTTCCCTTGACCATTGTTGTGTGATTTGTGAGAGTTGTGGTTGTTAAGTAATGAGATCAGAACGTTATGGGAACTTTTTTTCCTGGACGGAAGTCTCGAAAGTCGGACCTTGCAAAGGCTCAAAACGCCGCTCCTCTTTGCGGAGAACCTTATTTTATGTATGCACAATATGTCGGAGCTTCGATGCATAAACGCCTGTAAGGGATCCCACGACCAACACCCTGATCGTCTTTGCATCCAATCCTCTGGCACTCGTGCATCTCATTCTCGCAAATGTCTCAATCACTCGCAGGAAAAGACGTCAATCTCAGCATGGCAGACCTCAACATCAACAAAGACCACGATACCACAGACTCATCGAATGTACTGCAAACTCCTCCTTGAATATCACGATCATCAATATGATAGACACGGCTTGCTAATAACACCACTGTTGTAGGGACCAGAAGCTTCTCCATCGGAAGACCTAGCTACTGTTGTCGATGACCTCTTGAGCCAACTGTCTACAAAGTTCACAAACATATCTTCGGATCTGCTCACAAAGAGTGAGTTATCTTCCTCAATGAACAACCTCTTCCACAAAAATATGACTGACACTTTGTCAAAACAGTGGATGAGATGTCCAGACGTCTCGACAATCTCGAGGCTTCTATCCAAGCATCTGCGAGATCTCAGAATGAAGAGTCTAAATGATTGATTCGTGTTGTCGTTGTTATTGTTGTTACAGAAAGTACATTATACCCCTCTACTTCGCAAAGCATTAGGCCTCGAACTGAGGATGTTTATCAAAAATCGAATCGTCTCCCTTTCTCTAGCATGTGGCCACTTGCTTATGTAACCATGTCCGCTCCAAGCTAATCTGCTCTATCCTGTCCCTCGTGGTATCATAGAAAAGTATCAAAAAATCCTCCCTTTCTCCAAGTCAAAACGCCAATGTAAGAAGCTTCCGGTTTACAAGTACAGTCCCAATTCGTCAGTAGCGTTGGGTAATAGGTGGTGGAAGCTTGCTTGCGGCCATCCCTCGGACTCTGTCCATCAACCTGTTCACCGGCAGATAAGGCGCTTCCATCCGACGTACCAGTTGTACTCTTTCGTCATGGTCGAAATCATGAGTTTGTGAGTGCCTCGCAATCAAGAGTTGTGAACTCGGCTCCGAGGCTGCGTATGTTTTGTGCATGCATCCGTCCACGGGACAGTACCAGACATCACCATTGTTTGCTGCATCCTGGAGACGGAATGTCAATGAGGTTTCGCGCGTTTCTGCGTTGATGGCCTTGTCGTCGTCCGAGTCTTCGGTCGTGTCCTCAGTCTGTTTGTCGCTGGACTCCTCCGTCTCAGTCGGAGGACTGTCTATCAACATAGCGTCCGGCCCACCGAATTCAGGTAGAGTCGCTGCTTTATTGTTATGTGTGGCAGATGGAGACTCCTTGAAAGCGTTGCTTGGTCTTGGGGCAAACTTGCTGGGCCTTGGTCTCAGGGCTGATTTGCCTTTACCCTTGCCTCCAGTTGTGGGGATCTCGTCGTCGCTTGAAGACATGTCTTGGTCGACGTGAGCTTTTGGCAGATTGGTTGTTGACACAACCTCCGGTATCTGTTCTACTTCTGGGGTGTTGTCCAGAATCATGGGTAGAGAATCTATCGTTGCATTCGATTGTGATCTCGTTGATCTCGTCGAGCGAGCCGAGCGTACGGAGACGGCAGATTTCGGGGTTGCGCTCTGTTGTTTGGCTGTTGCCTTTTTCCTCCTAGCACTGGCAGTCGAGGGGGCAGGTGATTGTGTAGCGCTCTTTTGCGATGATTTTGATTTCGGTGGTTTTATCCTCGACTGTACCAGAAGAAAGTCATCCTGAGAGCTCTGGTTAGCAACAGCTGGATAGAGAGGGGCGATGTGTCTTACTGGAAACGTGACCTGTAGCCACGTGTAGAGGGGTACACGGGACCACTGCAAGCTTTCCTTGTTCATCAGCATAGATGCGATTAGGAAATGTCTATGCTTAGTAAACATTTCGGCAACATCTACGACGTCTTCGCATCCTTCGAGCTTTGCTTCGCTGCACTAGTAACCAAAATCAGCACAAGTTATGGAAGGTCTCGATACGAAAGACTGACCTTTTTGAAAAAGTGTGGAGCCGACAAATCGCCATACTTCTTCTGGGCCTTGTAGCTATCGGCCATAAAGTATAGCAGCTTCAGAGCCTGGGTCATGTCACTGTATGTGTCCCGGTATGTTCTGCTCGGCTTGATGGTGAACCAGCCAGCCTGTCCAGCGGCCCATATGTCCAGCGATCCATCTCCATATTCGCCATATGAGAACTCTTTGATGTCTGTGAGCTCGATTTGAACTGCGCGGCGTGAAGTCTTGTCTAGCCAGGATCCGATGTTCCGAGGATTTGGTGGTTCAAGTTTTCCAGTGATGGTGAGTGGGCGATATTGACCAGCATGTAGCAGGCTCGCAGGAGCTCTAGTTGGATCTTCCGGGTCAAAGACAAATGCTTGCTTGAGTTCAAATTCAGGCCATTCGTCCGAGTTTAGTTGCGATGGATCGCGTGGGCGTAGTATTGAGGTCTCGGTAGTCATGATTGCATCAATGTGGTTGTTGATGAGATTGAAGGCATCTTCGAAGCTGAAGAATGGGCGTAGCTCTGCTAAGTCATGAATGAACCACAATCGAGGAAGTCGCAACCAACTCTTTCAGGTCCAACTCGCGAAGAGCACGCGCGATCCGCGTCAGTGGAGCCGAAAAGCCCTTGCCAAGCCGACCTTGGTGGAGACTCGAGCTGCTCTCCAAAGAATTATTCAGTCGTCTTCTCGCATTAGCTCAACACTCTGCAGATGGCAAAGAGCTTCATCTGGAAATCAATCAAAATCATGAGCGAGCCTACTCCCGTCCTCGAGGGTGTCTTTGGTATATACTCATCTCACAGTCCTGCAGTCACAAAACCTGTCACTAACAATTTCTCTTTAGGTCTTCACAAGCCAATCGCCGTCTCCTCCGCTCAAGCTCTCCGCGATCTTCAACAACATCTGAACCCCTCCAAGACGTTTGCTCCCTGGATCCAAGCCGAAAAGGAAAAACGCGACTTTGACGCTTCCAAACAATACAAGCGTTCGCGCAAGCAGAAACAAAGAGTTCAGGTCAAGCTTGGTCATGGCGGAACTCTCGACCCTCTGGCTACTGGTGTTCTTGTCGTAGGAGTTGGCAGTGGTACCAAGAAGCTGCAAGGTTTCCTCGACTGCACAAAGGTGTACGAGACTGTTGTTGTCTTCGGTGCTGCAAGTGATACCTACGACACTGAGGGCAAGGTCGTCAAGAGAGCGCCCTACGAACATATTACCAAGGACATGGTCGAAGAGGCACTACAAAAGTTCCGTGGTGATATCATGCAGCGACCTCCCATCTTCTCCGCTCTCAGAGTGCAGGGTAAGCGTCTTTACGAGTACGCCAGAGAAGGTAAAGAGGTGCCAGTAGAGATTCAAGAAAGAGCCCTCACAGTATCACAACTGGACATGGTGGAATGGCTGGAGCCTGGAACACACAAATACAATTGGCCGGAGAAGGAGGCTGAAGAGGAGGAAAAGAAGGCCGTGGATAAGCTCTTGCCGCAAGTCGCCAGTGAGACCCAAGCTACTGCCGGTCAGGAAACACAACCCGACACCGAGGAGTTGAAGAGAAAGAGAGAAGGTTCTGACGGACCCGAGGCCAAAAAGATGAAAGTTGATGGAGCAGAAGCAGCAGACACGGCACCAACAGTCGACCAAGATGCTGCCGTACAAGAGAGGAAGCCATGTCCTGCACCAGCAGCTCGTCTGAGAATGACTGTTTCATCGGGCTTCTACGTTCGCAGTCTGTGTCACGATCTGGGTGCAGCTGTTGGCTCACTAGGTCTCATGGCCGCGCTGGAGAGATCGCGACAAGGTGAGTTTGAGCTGGGCAGGAATGTGCTCGAGTTCGAGGATCTGGAAAAGGGCGAGGACGTCTGGGCCCCCAAACTCACAGATCTGTTGGCACAATGGCAGAAGGACCATCCCGAGAGTCAGGGCAGTCACACGCGCATCACAGCTAAGAGACAAGGAACGCCTCCTCCTGCAGAGCAACAACATCGCAGAAACTCATCTTCACCGGCATAGAGAGTTGGGATAAAAAGCTTTGATGACTAAAATAAACCTTGTTTTGATACCCCATTGTTTCTGGTGGCTAGCATATTCTTTTCTTTGGTCGTGACTTCGGTGAATTCATGATTTAAAGCTCCTCCTTGACACTCTGGACCTTGGCAACAAACTTGCTGAGGATGTTGCTACGCTTGGTCAGGTCGTCAACCTTCTCAGGGGCAAGACCACCCTTCTTGAGCAGGTTGTTGAGTCTCTTAGACTCCTTCTCGACGTAACCAGGGTTCTGAGCAAGCTTGTCGAAGACCTTGACGTAGTACTGAGCGTAGGTGTCCTTGACGGTCTCGGAAGCGGCCAAGATCTCCTTCTGGATGGTCTCGAGAGCGCCACCGCTGGTGTACTGGGAGACGAAGCTGTCGAGAGCGGCGATGGTGCCGGCAGTGATGTCAAGACCACCACCGACAGTACGGTGGGTACCGGCCTTCTCGTTGAGGTACTTGACAAGAGCGTCCTCGGAACGACCACCCTCGTAGGCGATAGGCTCCTTGGAACCCTTGGGGAAGAACTTAATGGTGGGGTAGCCCTTGATGCCCTGCTTCTGAGCAGTGGCCTTTGCGTTCTCGGCTTCAGCATCAACCTTGGCGATGAGGACATTGGGTTCATTGGCGTAGGTGTTGGCGAGCTTCTCCCAGATGGGGGCAAGGGTTTTGCAGTCTGCAAAGAAGTCAGCATATTTGCCCTGCTCAGAGAGTGGCATCCGCTGCTTACGTCCACACCAAGGGGCGGTGAAGGCGACAATGACATCCTTGTCACCACCAATCTCGGTCTTGAAGGTCTGGTCGTTCAACATCTCGACGTTGCTGGGAGCGGCGGCCTTCTTCTTCTGCTTGAGACCGGTCTTCTCGGAGACGAAGGCGGAAAGACTCTCGAGGTCTCTGCCGCTGTTGTAATCCGAGGGAGTGTCGCTCTTTCCATCGAACCATTTGAGAGTAGGGAAGCCCTGGACACCGAATCTACGGCCAAGCTCCTTGTTGGCATCGGCATCAACCTTTGCAATGGTGACCTTGTCCTTGGCGAACTCGAATGAAGAGGCCAGCTCCTCGTAGACAGGAGCCAAAGTCTTGCAGTGACCGCACCAAGGGGCGAAGAACTCGACCAGTGTAGGCTTTCCAGACTTGAGGACAATGTCGTCGAAGTTCTTGGGGATGAGGTCGATGACGGCCGAGGCGGCAGAAGTGCCAGCCAGGGCGAGGGAAGCAATCAATCCGAATCTCATGTTTGCGATTTGTTGCTGTTGCTGTTCAACAAATGATGACAGCAGCTCGAATAGTCGTCAAGTTTCAGGGTCGACCATCAATGCCGCCACCTGTCGATAAAGCCGAGCTGAGTAAGCGCTCTTGCATGCCCTGTGTTTCCGCCATCCGACATCCGACATCCTCGAGCCAAGGTAAGGGCTATCGTCTTCTATCGCGCCTCAACCGCCGACCTATCTCTTTCTCGCAATACTACTGTTGCATATGAACTTACCTTCTGATGCTAGACCAAGCAAAGACACAAAGTTTTGCGAGAGCCTCACTTAGTGTGGTCTGCCTCGCCGAGCCGTCTAGAAACAGCTTCACACTACTTAATAAGTCGTCGGACTCATTGTTGGCTTTCAAAAAGCTGCAGCGCTGCCAACTTGTCTACAGTCTTCTTCGTATTCTCAAGGACCCGCCCTACGTAACGTATCCATCTGCGCATCATGCCTGCTAGTGGCTGCGAGTCCTCGTGTCTCTTTTGAAAGGCATGAGTTTACTGAAGTAGTATCCTCACAGGTCGGCAACTTTTGCGATACCATCACTACAGTTTCTAACGATCAGCCACACATTATGTCGAGAAACCCATATTCATGGCAAAAGAGAGCGAGCGAGCGAACAGAAACGCAGCGGTCTCTGGTCAAAACGAGCAATCGGCGACTGCGCGCATCTCATGGCCAAGACTTGCTCCTCGGGAAACAGCGTCGATCGTTCTTTAAATAGCAGTCGTCCTTTCATCTTCACCACGGTGGTCCCGAGAACAACATCACATGAAGAGCCGAACTCATGCTTTCCATGGTAAGGACATGTATAATGCAAAGGTTCGTGGACCCCATGGGAACAATTGTAAGACACGTTCTTCACCCACCTCTTTTCCAACGTTATGTCGAGAGCGTTGATCGATTTGTGTTTTGTCACGTCGCGCCCATTGTATCCGTCAAACCTAGACTTTTTCTCCAACGGTTAGTGCATGACGTGGTTAGGGTAAGTAAATCACACGGCCCTCAACCACGGCCTCGCCCGCCCCCTGATCTGAAGTTGAGGTTTTGCGTTCGCAGTGCTGAAGTGGGAAGTGGACGATCAGAATCCAAAAGTCCAGGATTGAAAGGCGCTTTAAAGTTGGCTTGGAAAATGCACGGCGAACCGTTGCACATCTTTTGAGTTCACGCGGCCGCCACAGACAACCCGACCCATCAATTCGTCAACCTGCGACAGCCATTTCCATTCTCTTTTCCTTCATACCCTGACCACACCCCGCTGCTTCCCATCGCGCTTTTCGGATCCCATCTCTTGTGTCTCCTGTATCCGGATATCTCTCGTGCTGTCATGAGAGGCTTGATTCTGTGAATATTCCTCGTTCGGCCTGTCAAGACCTGAAGCCAGAATGTATTCCAATGCCGTAGCCCTGGTCGTCTTGTTAGCCTTGCTCGTAAGATGCGAAGCTTGTAAGTGGTGGCTGTACTCTGTTCCGTATTGCTCTATATTAACATGAAATTTCAGCAACAAATGGAAACCTTTCGGCGGTCAATCTCACTCCGAGTATAACAACGACATCTGTTGCTCCACGTCTGGGTGCATACATTCTTGCCGCGCTAGGACAAACACCGACATACACTAATACCACAACGACGGCTGCTTCGTTGAACACCACCTCCTCCTCGCATCGTTCTTCGAAGGTATCAACGCCCACACGTAGCACTGTCTGCTATAATGGAGGTCGATGCTGGGATGATATCACCTACATCTCGCCAACCATAGCCCCAACTGGTACTGGTGCTGCATATGCCACGTCGTGTTCCAATGTGATCTCTGCTTACAATTCGGCTTCCGACTCCTGGGTGGACAAGCACAGCTACTTTACTAATTATACCAATGTTCTCGGGGGTACTTCATGGCTCTCAGTCACGTACTACGTAAACGCGACCACCCTTTGCGACGGTCACGCACGCGTAACCTACTCGCCTGCGATCGCAACCTCTTCCACAGTTATCACGACCGTCGGGACAGCACCGACAACTTCCGTGGGTACAGCATCGATGGGATGGATATTCCCAATCTCTTCTGTCAGCTGCAGTGTCAATCCCGATGACTGCGACGGGCTATACAAAGCCTACAGCACCGCCTCATCGAAGTGGGATGCTGTTGCCAACGGTACCACTGCAACCGATGCTATCTTCCCGACCATTACACCATCGCCTTCGCTACCTGCTTGTGTCAACTCTAGTCAATCCATGTCAGACGAAGCCTTTTCAAAGAGTTTCTATGGCTGTGGACTTTGCACAATCTTCGGTGACGAGGTCGAGTTGATGTATTTCCCTGAAGCCACCACCGTCTCACGCGATATGTGTGCAACAACCCCATCTGCCAAACTCACTGCGTATGGCAAGAACGTCGGCGTTCCTTATACAGGCGCTGACCCGTCAGCTACATGGAATGGAACGGGTCCTCCTCCGGAAACTGCTGTCGTTGGAACGCACACATTCACATCCGGAACCGCATACATCTCGATCAAACGCGTTTGGGCCGTCGATCGTTGTTCCAGCCAGATTGGTACAACTGTCACTGGTGCTGTTCTCGCCTTGCCATCAGAGAGCCTGTTGAGTTTACGTTACTCTCAAGATCACTTTCAGTATTTTGCAACGACCAACAAGGTCACTGGATATCCCTTCAACTATGCCGATTTGAACAAGCCTGTTCCGTACAGTGCTTGGAATGGCCAAGCGAGATGCGAGTTTCCTGGAGCAGCTGACTATAAATGCAACGTCATCTACGAAAATGACTACAACCCCCAGTTGGCTATGCCTCCTGGTATCAGGAAGTTGAACCCGGCGTGGGAGGGCTGTCAGATGTGGTATGGAGGCCTTTACGATCCGCCGTATGCGCTGAAGCCTGGTACTGCTGTGGATACACCCACAGTAGCTTTTGGAAAACCACCTGTGACAACTACTTCGGCAGCACAGGCCTCTACTGCAGTTCCTACTACGCCCACACCAACTGCTCTTGCCGATCACACGACTGAGCAAGCGGGTACAACTCAAGGACAAGGCAATAACGGCGACACTTCACGCACACAGGAAGCCGAAGAAACACAGGTCGTCAACACTGCAGGTCACAATCAGAACACCCAAGCGACACAAACAGAAGATGGTGCCCAGAACACTCGAGCGGCTCAGAACTCGCAAGGTGGAAGCCAGAATAACAATGGTGGAAACAACCAAGGCGGAAGCAGCAACAACAACAATAACGATCAGAACCAGGGAGGAAGTCAAAACACCCAGGGAGGTAGCAACAACAACGGTGGCTCTCAGAATACCCAGGGAGGGCAATCCGAACAAGGCGGACAGAACACTCAGGGAGGACAGAACAACCAGGGTGGTCAGACTCAAGACGGAGGACAAGGTCAACAGGGTGGTCAATCACAAGGCGCAGGTCAAGGCCAGCACTGGAACCCAACACAAGCTGGGTCTGGAAACACGCAACAAAGCCAAAATAACCAAGGTGCCAGCACTGTGAACGGAGCTCAGAACACTCTAGGTTCTCAAGCACAAGGCGGATCTGCATCGCAATCCTCCGCTAAACCTCATGTTTATGTGTTCACTGCCGGCACCTTTACTTACACTGCCACCAAGACCGAAATCGCGACAAATACGGTATACGTATGTGGCACAGACACCTTGTCTGTCGGTGGGCCAGCCGCAACGCTCCCTGTGAACTGTGTTGTCAGTGCTGGCACAAATGGGCTGGTCATCAACACTGAGGCCGCTACCATCACTAATCGCGCCTCTGCAGTAACTGCATTGCCAGTGATCACCAAAGCTGTTATTGTCACTGTCGGTACCAAGGTCCAGACTTTCTCTCAAGGATCGTCAGGCATAGTCAAGATTGGTTCGACTAAGCTCACTCCCGGCGGTTCAGCAGCTACTCTCGATGATGGATCGGTCGTGAGCGCTGACAGCGAGGGTGTCAAGATTGGCTCGACCCTTGTCAAGTACTCGACTGTGGCACCTGCGTCTGTCGCAGGCCCAAATGTCGTTGTGTTCATGGTTGGTACCAAGACTGTTACCGCATCGTGCCCTCCTGGATCCACTAACCAAGCCGTCATTGGATCTGTCACACTTACTGCTGGTGGATCTGTCCAAACACTAGAAGACGGTTCTCAGGTCAGTCTTGCATCAGGTGGTGCAATTGTTGTTGATGGCACTTCAGCTGCTGCAATCGCCACTCCTGCATCCGCAGTAGTATTTACCGTCAATGGCAATGCCGTGACAGCATACCAGGCTGCTGATGTCTCGAGCATCGCGACAATCGATGGCACTGTTATCTCACAGAATGGACCCGCTATAACCTTGTCCAGCGGTGAGGTAGTCAGCATCGGTTCCAGCGGGCTGGTGGTGCAACAGGGTTCTACAACTGTGCCTGTATCTGCATTCACAACAGTATCTGGTGAAGACGATTCGTCGCCCTCGTCAGGTGCATCTGGATCGGGATCTGGATCTGGATCTAGCGCTTCAAGCAATGCAGCAATCAGCTCGACAAGGACTGCTCAGCAAAACCAAGGTTCACAGGCCACCACCACCGGCACATCAGGAGCGGCATCCATCATCCGCTTGTCCACTACAGCCAGCATATTGACGACTGCTCTTCTCATCTCACCCCTTCTACTTGCCATCTACTTGTAGTTACTTTTCTTTTTTCTGTGGCATGGCATTTTCTTCGGTGTACATACTTTCAGGTTGATCATTTTACTTTCTTTTGGGCTGGATTTGGAGATCTTTTTGCAGATTGGGAAAATGGATTTCACGACATCAGACGACTGTTTTGAGCGCTTTGCATGTTGACTTGTATTTAGATAGCTCTTCTTGTTATATACTTGCGACAGTGTTCGCCGATCCAATATACAATATAGTTTAACAATTCGATTAAATATCCTTGCGTGTTTGTCCATAATGATAGATATCATGTTCGTAATCCCCGAACTGGGCTCGGCCTTGAAGGTGCGCAATGATAAATCGCTTCACTTCATGAACTGACAACCACAACTCGAAGCATCACACATCTCGCGCGAGGAATAGAGTGGTAACTTCGTCATAGTCCAAGCAGGTCAATTTTGTTATATCTCCCATGCTTGTCGAGCGATATAGCAACTACTGTCGACGTCATTTTCACATGCAACGTACCAGGGTCATAGTCCATACATCCGGAAATTGCACCACTTCCCCTACATCCACCACTCGCATTCTCACAAAATAAGAACCAAATGTCTAAACAGTCTTCCCAACGCCTACCTGCGCCGGCGCTCTTTGTAGGACCACCCTCTCTTAATGCCAGCAATGTCTCTCTCACACGCGCAAACACGGATACGTCACAAAGCTCACGCGCCGTACCTTCTTCCGCAATCCCCGGTCCTTCCTCACCGTCCTTGACGCAAACACCACTATCCAGATCAAACACAGGCCTATCGCGACGAGACACCAATCTATCACGGCAGAACACAAACCTGTCACGTCAGAACACTAGAGATCCATTGAGCAGACAAAACACAAACATCTCGACCCAACAACGACCCGATGGCCTACAAGTCCCCGACGACAACACACAAGCAACGACAGGAGGAGTGGGGCTAGGCTTAGCAAATACAACCATCGATGAGGAGGTAAAACGTCAACGGCCCCGCCGCGGCACCGCAGTCTTGGACGCCCACTGGGCAGCCCTGCAATCCACCCTTTCGGACATTGAACTCTCGGCCGCATCTTCCGCCCACGTTTTCAACTCCAACCACGCAAAAGCATTGGAGGATTTACGAGCTGCTCAAGTGGAACTGGCAAGGGCATGGGGGCAAACAGATGCTGAAGATGTATCCACCTTGCCCTCCGCAGGGGACTCGAAGACGAATAAAGAACAAGCTGCCAAAAAGGACGAAGATAAACGCCACAGTAATCACAATAAAGAGCAAGAGAAACAGGCAGAGCAGAACGAGAGGAAGCTCTCCACGGCAACGACGTTAGACTTGACCTCGGCGGCAAGAAGAAGAGAGGCTAGTGATAAATACTTCGCCGCTGTCAAAGAGGGGGTGGCAGACGTGGTCAGAAAGTTAGACGGCGTCGCTGATGCCATGAGGGAGGTCGAGATGCAGAGTAGAGACATCTGGGGTGATGATGCCAAGGAGAGCAGTGAGATGACCGAAAGCGAGTTTGGAAGTTTGAGTTCTTGAGATACCCAATGGAGCATAGGTTGTTTTGGCGTTGTGTATGGGCGAGTCTCGACAAGGTACATCATACAAGGCTAATGGAGTTGGTCCGACCCGCGGAAGAGCTACGGATTCTACCAATTCTGCGAGACACACGTGCGGCATGCAGACGAGCTCTACACGGATACCCCTCGATGAGTTGAGTCTGCTTCGAGACACGCTCAGGTCACACCCGCTGGAACCTTTCAAGCTGAACGACTGTTGCATTCATCCACGATGCATGTGTGTGATCAATCTTGTGATGCCGATAGACACAGTCTCGGACTCGCAAGTTCGCAACGTGATTGAGGGCATATACAAGGATGACACCGCAACTTCGATGCTTCCTCCTCCCCGTGTGCGAAACTCTGTAACGCGTAGGACTATAAAAATGCACAAGACTTTCGAGAAACAGGATAGCATCCATCGAGATACGATATGTTCTGGGCTCTCTTTGGATACACCTCGGTTCTAGAACTTATTGTGCCTTTTGATAGCGACGACTTCGCTGTATGCTCTCGAAGGGAAGAGGTTACAAAATTTAGCACACGGGGAGGTTCCTTCTCAACATGATCCAAGTCCGAAGCAATTGCAGTTGCTTTTCCCCAAACTCCACACTTCTCCTCAAAACCACAGCCCTCAACAGTCCACTTCGGCAATTGTTTCATTACCAAGACAGCAAAATGCTAGCGGATGTCGTCCGAGTGGCGTCAAGCATTTCAGACAAGCAAAGCACGATTGGCCATGCATTAACAAGCCGTGGTCCTTGCGTCGAGAAGTGGATCTTGGTTGCGACGGAAGTTGGCCGAGCCATCCCAAATGTCCTCACGGAAGTTTTCCGAGAAATCCTTCTCCCCACGATATCTCCACCATCTTGCCTTGCCATGCCTGTAGTCTGGAATCCCCACGGGGGAAGCCTAATAACCGGAATATGGTATATATATGTCGTGGTCCTGCCTGTTCAAGTTCTGATCATCCGAGTAGTCCATTGACAACTTCTCCTTTCATTCACACCTCACATCACAACCATGACTGGAGCAGAACTAGCAACTATGGACACCGTCGAATTCTCAGGCTTCTCGCTCACAGCAGAAGAGTATGCCAGAAAGGAAAAGGCTCTCGTTCGAAAAGTGGATTTCAGACTTATGCCTTGCCTGTTGGGTATGATTGTACTCAAGTAAGTTATCCTCTCAAACTACGATCTCAGACTACGAATGCTAATTGATATCTACAGCTACCTCGACCGCAACGCTCTCCCCAACGCAAGAATCCAAGGCATTGAGAAAGATCTTGGCCTTAAGGGCGATCAGTTCAACACAGCCATCTCTGTCCTGTTTGCTGGTTACATTGCCCTCCAGATCCCCTCAAACATGCTCTTGACTAGAGTTAGACCCAGTATCTATCTCCCAGTCTGTATGGCTCTCTGGGGTGTTGTTTCTGCCTGCACAGCTCTTGTGCATGACTTCAACGGCTTGGTCGTCACAAGATTCTTCCTCGGTTTCATGGAAGCACCTTACTTCCCTGGAGCACTCTTCCTTCTCTCGAGTTGGTACACTCGTAGAGAACTCGCTACCCGTACTGCCGTCCTTTACACCGGAAGTCTCTTGTCCAGTGCCTTCGGTGGTCTTGTCGGAGCTGGTGTTCAATACGGTCTGGACGGAGCCCATGGCTTGGAGTCTTGGCGTTGGCTTTTCATTATAGAAGGTGATTAATGACGATCTGATGAGTTCGAGCAGCAGGCTAATGCTTCTCCAGGTTGTGTGACCGTTGCATTCGCTTTGACTTGCATGTAAGTGTGCTCTACTCAAACTCTCAAAGGAAACCACAACTAATTTAATCATAGCTTCATCCTTCCTGATTTCCCTCACACCACTCGCTGGCTCTCAGAAGAGGAGAAGGGCATTGCCACCTTCAGACTTCGCGACCGTAACGGCAACAACGATCAAGAGAGAGGCTCGCTTCTCTCAGGCCTCAGAATGGCAGTTACCGACTACAAGGTCTGGCTTCTTGCTGGCATTGTCATCACTAAGACCTCCGCCGCAGCCGTCACTTCCTTCATTCCCACCCTCGTCAAGACTTTCGGCTACAGCAAGATCCAATCTCTGCTTCTCGTCGCTCCCCCATATGTCTTTGCCGCTATCTGCGCCATGTCTATCTCCATCAGCAGTGATCGCCGTCAAGAAAGATACTGCCATCTGGTCATTCCTCTGTCCTTTGGTATGATCGGTTACATAATCGCTGCTGCAACTACTGGACTCGCCCCTCGCTATGTTTCCCTGTTCTTGATGTTGGGAGGTGTATACGGTGGTTTCAACGTCGCCATCGCTTGGATCTCTGCTACTCTGCCTCACCCCATGGAGAAGAGAGCCGCTGCTTTGGCCTTGACAAACGTAAGTCTTATCATCATCGACCCAAATTTGACCCTCCACTAACATATCCAAACAGATGGTCGGAAACTTCGCTCAAATCTACTCACCCTACCTCTACGAGAAGGAGAGCGGACCCCGCTATTTGCCAGCAATGACAGCTAACAGTGAGTCTCCTATGCCTCTGATCTCCAATTTAAAGCTCTGTACTAATCAAAGTTTCATTACAGCCATTTTCGTCTTTGTTTCCATCACTTTGGCCACTATCCTACGCTTCTGCCTCGTCCGCGAGAACAAGAAACTCGAGCAAGCAGAGATTGAGCAGCACGAGCTGCAGCTTGGAGAGAAGGGCAATGTTGACCACATGGAGGTTTCGCAGCCTGGCCCTGCACCGGGACTTAGTCCTGGATTCAGATTTCTGCTGTAGAGCGTTGGCTATACAGAAAGCTTAGAGGAGTTATATCTTTATGAATGTTATGAGTTTTTGAACACAATTGTTGTTGCTTCATAAGATTGAAAGGCCAGCCATAGCTGTGTGTGAGTTGCAAAAGGGCATAGTTCCTGCCTTACTCGACATCGAGACTCGACTGGCATGCGCCTGCCTAAACTTCACTACAAATCACTTTCCGTACCTGCCTCGCTGCAATCATTCTTGTTGGGAAACAAGACTTCGTACCAGATTTCATCTGCCTTCGTTAGCTCAATTCTGTCTCTCACACCACAACAATTACACTTCGCTTCCATCTCGGATTCAATTGAACCCATGTCCCAACCCTCTGTCCACACTACAACAACTTCATCGCGTCTTCGCATGAAGTCTGTATAAGCATCATCCTCAGCTGTCTTCAAGTCTATGCAAAGATTGCCAGAGATGTGTACCAGAAGGCCAAGCTTGAGGAGCAGAAAACCAAGAAAGAGCTGCTCAAGCTGCAAGCTACAAGCCAGGAGTGCTGTTCTGGAGAAGGAGAAGAGTATCAGAGAGCTTGTTACAGAGCAACACGAACAGCTCTTGGAAGAGGTCCCCAGGTCAAGGTGTGTCACGCAGAACACTATGGAAATGCACGATGGTAGCGAGAAGTAGAACAGTTCCTATCGAGAAGCAATTTACTCTCGGCTCTCTTTGGAAACATCATCCATCTGGAAACTGTTGTGCCTTTTTACAGAGTGGAGACCTCTATAGGTGGAGGGCAGGAGATACAAGCTTGAGTGCTCTCCCTGATGAGCCCAGGTATCTCTCTCCTATCCTTCTCCTCGATGCTTGGAGCTATCAAAATGCACAGTTCTTTTAAGAAGTAGGAAGTATCCACTGAGAGTCACGATGCCGTCGAATCCCTATGAAACAGGCTACCACAATCAATCACATCGCTCAGATGGTGGACGCCGAGCAGACAGCCAGACCTTTTAAGAGACCTAACAGAAGCGAATGCTCTCAATTTGGCGTGCGTGAGGTAATCTCCATGTAACCGTAAGTACTGTGTTCTGTTATCTCTACAGTTGTCTTGTCTAACAAAGCTTCCTTAGAGTCTCCTCTATCTTCCTCACACTCCTCGGGAGAGGATTGCTCAGTTCATAAGCTCAACTTTGTCCTCTACAGTTTACTCTTGACACCACCAACAAGCTCTTCCACCTTTGCAAACTTGTAGTAATACTCCAAACTCTGCGGATTGAGCAAAGTACCCGAAGGCTTGACTCGTTCGCCACAAACGATCCTCTTAACCGGTAATTCCACTTTCTTGAGATTAACCGTCGTCTGCATGCAACATTAGCACACCACCCTTTCATCTCCAAGCAAAAGAAGTAGCAACTCACAGGTATCTCCGGCGTCTCAAACACATACTTAGGCACATGTCTCGGACTACATTCCTTACCTATTCTTTGCTTAACCTCCTTAACCAACTTTTCCGAAAACTTCTTGCCAGGCTTCATGAGTAGGAAGAGGAGAACGGCTTCGTCGGTATCGTGGGGGCGGCGTTGACCAACACAAATGCTGTCTTGAATGTCGTCGCCGAAAAAGGCTTCAATCACATTGTAGATTTCTGCGCTGCCGAAGCGGACGCCGGAGGGGTTTAGAACGCCGTCTGCGCGGCCGAGGAAGTAGATTCCGTGGGTTTTGGGGTGGATGAGGATGTAATCGCCGTGGGTCCAGACGTCTGTTTCATGTCAGCTTTCCATTTCGAAACTCGAGGGAAGGAGGAAACTTACTGTCAAAACGAGCATAATAAGCATCGAAATACTTCTGTCCTGAATCGTCGCCCCAGAATTTAACAGGTTGATTAGGAAAGGCTGCTGTAACAACCAATTCTCCTGCTTCTCCGATGGGTAAAGCTTTTCCTTTGACTCCTTTTCCTCCTTCGATGGTTTGATCGTAGACTTGGAGATTCATGGCTAAACCAGGGCCTTGACATCCTCCTGCATATAAAGGAGTCATGAGATTACCCATTGCAAATGAGGAAGCTACATCTGTGCCTCCACTGATATTGTTGAGATGGACAGAAGCTGGGAAACCAGAGTCGTAGAACCAGTGGAAGAGGGATTCTGGCAGTACCATACCGGTGCTTGAGACACGGCGCAGAGAAGACAAATCGGTAACTTGTTTGGGGATAACAGGAGGAGATGCTGAAGCCAGGGTTTGCAGGTATCGTGGTGAGATACCTAGATCGGTGACTTTTTGCTCTCCTACGAGGCGGACGAAAGTGGTGAGGTCGGGGATGAAAGGTGAGCCGTCGTATAGAATTGATCGTGCTCCATGTTGGAGTGCCATGGTGGACATGAGATACATGATCCAGCCGGTGGTTGTGTATTGGAGATTGACAGTGGTGGGTCCAGAGTCCAGATGGAGTTTACCTTCTTTCATCGAGCTGATGAGGACTGGTCCACATCCATGCACGATACATTTAGGTACACCAGTAGTACCTACAACTCTGTCAGATACTGTGGGGCGGTATGAAGCATAAAACTTACCTGAAGAGTAAACAATCAAGAACGGATCCTTGAAATCTACCTTCTCAAACGGCAACTCCGAATTCCCACCAGCTTTGGCAAGATACTGCGCCAAACTCATCGTCTTGGGCACATCTCCTACATCAGCCGGTCTCTCCTGAAACCTAGGCATACTGACCACACCCTTGAACCCCTTAGCATTGCTCTTCCCCATGCCCTCCACAATCTCCCTCATCTTAGGCTTCAAATCAACAGTCTTGCCATTATAAACAGCCCAATCATCCACAAAAATCCACTTTGGCTCTATCTGCGTCAAGCGTTGCAAAACACCCTGACTACCCATATCCGTACTGCTAGAGCTGAAAATACCTCCCAGAGTAGTGACAGCTAAGAATACAGTTAATGTATCAATAGAGTTAGAGGCGACTACTGCAACTCTATCGCCCTTGCTCACTCCATGTGCTTTCATAGCTTGAGCCAGCAAACCAACTTTAGCCCGAAGTTGTTTCCAAGTACAATGGGAGATTTCAGTGCAACCTTCGCGAACTTCTGTTAAAGCTACTTTATCGCTTTCTTTGCCGTGAAGGGTGCGTACGGAGGGGTTTGCAGGGTCAGCAGTATACAAAATGTTTTCTGCAAAGTTGAGTTGGATGCCTGAGAACCAGGAAGGTACGGAGTCCATTCTTGCGGCCGGGTCGACTACATGAGTGTATGTCCCAGTGTGGATTAGAGGGTGGAGGGAAAACAGATCGGACCAGAAGTCTGTGCGTTGGTTGAGTGACCATTGGTATAGGTCTTGGAAGGTCTGGAGTCATCAGTTTTCTTGTTCTGTACAACATATAGCCATTTTCTTGTCTGTGTTACCTTGAGATTTAGTCCTCTCTTCTTATTGACATCCCTCATGAATTGAGCCATATTGGTAGACTCTGGATTAGGATGCTCCCACAACTTGCGGGGCATCACGGATGGGGAAGCCATTGATGTGACAAGAACAGACAAGATCTGACTTTAGATGATTCGGTCAGAAAGTAAGGTACGACGTGACTCTCAGATGCACTCGAACAAATACGGTATTGCCAATGGACTAACAAAGATGACAAGTTGTCTGGTCTTTTGCACAAGAGGTTGTCGTGTGGCAGGAGTGGCTTCTCCAGTGTCGAACTATTGAGATCCCTCGGCTACGGGAAGCGGGGAAGCCTAAACAGCATCCGATACTTGACTACCTATTCGGGATTTTGAAGATCGTCAAAGGATGGAACGAGAAGGATCGTGTTGTTTGGCTAAGAATACATTTTCTTTCCGAGACATGGCTTCCTTGTCACTCTGAGCAAGAATGTTGAACGCCTATTCATCGTTTGAGAACAAAAGAAAATATACCCAATCAAGAGGATAAGTCATGTATATGAGGAGGATACAGTAAAAACACAAGCCCAACTCTTTCCAGTGGAAGATTCATATATATAGTAACCGGAAGACCAAATCTATCCCGAAACAGAAGCCCAAAAGGCCGAAAGAGGAGTAACCAAAAAGGTTCAAAAGAAACAACGCTAAGTTTTCCAATTCATGATATGCAGCAGTATTCGTAGTAACATTATTCAGATGGTTTGTGGTTGAAGATCATTGCCAGTTGGGTAGGAGACCGCTTTCGGCACGCTTGAGCCTGAATCGAGGCATCTCCTTCGAGGAAATGGAACTGAAAGAATCCTTGCGGACGGTCCATCGGCTTTGAGGAGGTTGTTGGATGAAGTCGCGAGGGTAGGGTGGTAGGTCCAGAGATGCCATGCGTTCGCTGGCACCGCGGGGTACCATGCGCTCGGCCGCGCCGCGGGATGTCAACTTTGACTTGATGAATGAAGATGGCGGTGTCAGAGGGGCGGAGAGAGGAGCTGACATCATGGATTGAGAGGATCCAGGACGCTTGCTGCCCATGCTAGGTAGCTTGAGATGATATCCATTCCGTGACATGCGATGCTTGGGTGGGCAAGGATATGTCGGGCTGGTGAGGGCATCAAAGTAGGCGGATGCTGGAGAATCTGGGGTCGAGGGCCCATGGCTAGATGTCGGTGTTTGAGATCCAATCTCGAGTTCGGGTGTCGAAGGCATCTTGGGAGATACCATCCTGAGAGAAGGAACAGAGCCGCTGTGGCTTTGTGATCTGATCGAAATAATGCTCAGACGTGATGAGCTACCGCTAGGCTTCAGACTTGATGAAGTCGTAGGCCTGACGATAATCGGGGACGATGAAGCACTGACTCTAGACACGCGAACCATCTTGGCCTTGCCTGGCGAGACAAGGGTCACGACTTCAGCCTGGTTGCATTGGAATTGTTCGACAAAAGTGCAATCCTCGGCCAACAGTTCCGGAAAGTTTGTTTCGAGTTCATCGACGAACTCGTCGGCAACGGTGCTGATAGACATTGATGAAAGACTGGAATCGTCCGACGACATTTGTTCTTCTTCTGATATGTAACCGGAATAAAAAAGAGGTTCGTTGCAGAGATCAGTGATTGTGGCTGATAGAAGAGGAGGCTCGACGAGGATCCTAAAGTCCAGCGTCTTCTCCTGAAGGGGTGCAGATGCGGGTCCAGATTTATCGACGCCCCTGACGCACGTTGCGTGTAGCATTCGCTCCACATCACAGGTGAATATCACAGGCTCGGCTGACATGTTTTCGTTGGCGGTGTGACGAAGCTGACTGGTGCTGACCAACAGCAAAATAATGTACGAGAGTTGGTGAAGGGAAAGAGGCACACTTTGAGTAGTGTGAGTACAGGAGCAATGCCCAGCAAAGGGGTCCTGAAACTTTGATTGGGTTGTTTGTGAGTAGCGATCCTGCAGTGGCTTGTTTCTAGTTGGAGATCTCGGAATATTCGCCTGTTCGGAGGGGATCCAGAGTATCGGGTGGGGTTGGGAGATGGTTGGCTTTGTAGGATGTAGGCGGCAGGAGCGCGTAGATATGAATACTTG
This sequence comes from Aureobasidium sp. EXF-12298, assembly GCA_024195555.1. Taxonomy (NCBI): domain Eukaryota; kingdom Fungi; phylum Ascomycota; class Dothideomycetes; order Dothideales; family Saccotheciaceae; genus Aureobasidium; species Aureobasidium sp. EXF-12298. Next base: position 53,456 of record SWBJ01000218.1, on the reverse strand, counting down.
AAGTTTATCCGGGAAAAAGAATGGCAAGGTCAGAGGACGTTGATGGGCAATCAAAAGACGGTCAGTAGTTGGCAGGTAAAGAATGGCTTGGGTGGGTGGTGCGTCTCAGACGATCGGTGCGCACGAAATGAATGAAATGGCCTTGTTTGCTCTTGTGAGATGGCGGCTACGCGTCGCTTTTGAAGGTACCATGCGTTTGTCGAAAACGGTACAAACGTAGGGTAACCCACCTGCTCCACTCCTCCTACACCACGACTCTGTGTGCCGCAGACGCAAGCCTTGAGACCAGCAATCAGCATGAACGAGTCTCTTACACAGCACACAAAGTCGTTGGTGCTAGCCGCGCCTGTCCAACGGTTTCAGCGGGTTGTCGAGCTTAATCGGAGATGTTGCGTGGGAGAGTCGATCATGGTGCAGCTCCGTACCAAATGGTTGGGTAGTCAAAAAGGCACGCGTCGGTTCCGATTGGACACAAGGAAGAATTTCGACGCGCCTACCCTCGAGTCTATCTTGCTGTTTGCAAGGCCCCAATAGGTTCATACACTGCAGCAGATCCACTCTTCCAGGTACAATGTACAATACTCGAGCAGAGGAGAATTTTCCTGCCGTGCTCTACCAGGAAGTCGTAATCACATCCCTGCCACCTTTGCGAATTGCGTGGTGTATCGTTATCAAGAAAACGGTCTTCAGCGGCGCCATGTCATGGTACGTTCCTATCGATATGTGATGTGGTGCCTGGAAAGTTGACTCCCTTGCTCCTGCTTTGCTCTCGACGCCGAGGGGGCTTCTTTACTCAGCCTTTTTTTCTATGTGTAAACCGATTCAACCGTCGAGCGTCATGCACGGCATACCACGGCTTGACTCGACGAACACGGACGGAGGATTTGGAAGAAAGGTTCGGCATGCCACCACCTTCTACTGAGACACTATTTTCTCGAATCGTTGTTTAGATCTGCGACAAACCTCCATCTTCACGCCAAGCCAGGTCATGTCCAGTATCTTTGTATGAAACACATCACTGCATGCTTCTCGAAGGTGTCGGCTGCCCACACGTCACAAGAAGCACCGTTAACTGCCCCGTTCACTCCCACCTCCCCTGCCTGCCACCCCCCCTTCGAAACGTTGTCCAGCACAATCTCTCCAATCGACAACAACAAACGCCGTCACGCGAAGAAGATAAACGGTTGCAGGCTGTTGCCATCGATACGATAGCTAAGGAGCAAACCACCCCTTATCCAAAAAACAGTACTGCAGCTTGCATGTATCGCAAAAATAGCAGCACACAGCAAGAAGAAGCGAAATTAGGAAAAGTAGTGGTCATGATGTCAAAAAGAGGTAAGAACGTTTGCGACAGAGACATTTGGTCTCGGGATCACTTGTTGCTTGTCGTGTGGTGAAGTAAGACATTTGGTGACTCGTGGTGTGGTGCTGGTGGTCGGATGGTTGGTGTCGTCAACGTCTTTCTTGGGCGTCAGGCTGGAACACAACTCCTCTGGTCAGCCAGAAACTCTTTGTTCACTTGGGATATACGGCAACAATAAGGTCACGCTTGCCAATACAGATGCATCTGGATCTCTTCTATGATCAATACTCGAACCCCAAAACCTCGAGCCGTCGCCTGATACACAATGTCGACATCGAACCACAGATGGCAGCGAAAAAAGACGGTATAACCCTGACTCAAAGCAATCTGAGCCTATACGAGTTTACAAAACGTGCCATCTGCGAACCACGAGGTCGTTTATGATCGCACGATGCAATCGATAGCTATCTGATGATCAGCACAAGTACGATCAGCATCAATATTGATAAGTCAAAAGTCTTTAGATACTGTCGTAACGATAACAAAAAACGCTCGATAAAGACTAAGAGGAAAAGACAGGATTTCTATTCGTCGGCCGTAAACAACTCAATACACACATCTTTCGATCGATACTCTCTCCCGTCTGCTTCAATATACATCTCTGAAGACTGTAAAAATGCACCAAGGCTTCCTAGCTCTGAGATCGTCCACTGAAGCAATACAAACTGCGGCGTGGCCATCATCCAAGAGTGGACTGCGAGGTGGTCAAGTCAGGAAGACTTTTGCTGTTTTAATGTAAACAAAGGAGGCCAGTTTCGCAGAAGACGTGACCATTTGCTTACAGCATGTATTCGCCCAACCTAGGAGCGCCACCCTTCCAGTCCAGACGCTCAAAGTATCTGAACACCAACTCGTAGCCCTCGAGGTCGTGGACAATACGGTCGACACGTCGGTAACCAGGAATGTTGTCCATGTTCTTGTCCTTCTTGACTCTTGCTCTGCCGTAGCCGTCCTCGTCGGTCTTGGCCTCGAAGATGGTGACGCTGAAGCGGCCAGGCTTGAAGATGTTGACGACCTGGACGACAATGTCGCGGGTCTCGCGTCCGGTTTGGCGAGCGGGCACGTTGGTCTCGAAAGAGGCGTAGGAGCATTGGGGCTCAGGGGTGACGTGGACGGTGAAGTAGTGGGCTGATCCAGACTCGCCAGTCGATGGGACGACACCGTTTGCAGAGTATCCGCAAGGAGTGAAGAGGTAAGAGTCGATCTTGGCCTCGGGGTACTTAGACACAGGGTAGACATCGGCCAAGCCGCAGGCCTCGGAGACGACAGAGCCCAGAGTGTGGCCTTCAGTGGTCAGCTCTTCGGGGAACGTCAGCTTCTCGGATGGGTCAGAGGTGGTCTGCGCAAACACATCGACATCATCATCTCCATCGATGTTACCCAGATGAGCGATAGCATCCTTGCGAGCCTCTTGAGACTGCTTCAAGTACTTGCCCTCCGCAATAGCACTGGCATCTTCGAGGTAGAACTGGCGAGCATTCTGCTCGTCGAGATCGGTCATGAGAAGCTCCAGAGTCTCGTCCTGAGACTCGTCGATCTGTGCATTGGCCATGTCGGCAGCGAGTTGCTCAGGGTAGTCAAGAACCTTGGTAGGAGTCTCTCTCTCTGGCGTAGCAGGAGGAGTGAGCTGGGTGTTGGGGCCAGTGATGTACAGGTACCAATGCTCGCCGTTCATCTTTCCAATCATATAGGCACTGCCTCCCAAGAATCTTTGGTCGAGGAACTTAACCTCATCACGCCAGCTGCGGTGAGGACCACGCTGCTGGTCGGGGTACAGGAAGTTCTTGCGGCTGTAGAAGACGCGGTGAGGAGTGGCAGCTGCAGGTACGGCGGCAGAAAGATCAGCCTTGTTACCAGGGAAGCCTGCCTCGAGAGCAGCAATCTCCAGCATTCTTGGCAGACCGTACAACAGAGTGGTGGTGCCGCAGGTCTTGAGCACGAGCTTGTGAGGGAAGACAAACATGCTGGACTCGGAGAGGAGGTATGCATCCATGTGTCCATGTCCAATGATGGAGAGAACCTTGCAGTTCACCAAGTCAAGCATCTCTTTCCAGGTGTCTGACGAGACGGCCTTCAAACCATAGGGCTTGGCTCCTTCGGGGAGGGACGAGGCGGAAGGGCTGAACCATACTTCGAGGAGCTTCTCGGGACCTAGACGACAATCAGACAAGCACTCGGTATACGGTGGTCAAACAGGCTGACCTTCAAAGGCATTGGTCGAATCGAGATCGACGGCGACATCGCGGTTGATTGTCAAGTAGGGAGATGCTGTCGAGGGCGAGACAGTGTAGTCATTAGGAATATCGATGTTGACCATGACTTGTTTGCAGGGGAGGCTGGCTTACGCCAGCAACAAGCGGTAGTAATAAGATGCCTTGAAGGGACGTTATGGGGCCTGGCCTTTAGGGTGATAAAAGAGCACTTTTCCCGCGAAATTTTGACGACTCTCTGGAAGCCCGGATACCTGGACAAGTACCGGGACTGGTATAGGAGCGAGACGACAAGCCTCAAGAGCAATGGGTTGACAGGTTGGAAGAGGTAGTGTGCTGTCGCTGGGAAACACACACACGGCGGGCTGTTATTTTTTTCGCTGCGGCATATATGACGGGCCTTGGCGATGTCACCGAATCGATGATCGTCGCTCCCCTCCAACCCCACAATTATCATGGAGCCGCTTCGCTTTTCCGGTTCGACACGGCTTTCCCGTACTATTTGACATGTAAGAATGACGACTGCTATGGCTTTCTTGCAAATGCCATTATACGGCATGAATATGATTATCAATGCTTTTTCAACTAGGTGACTACGCTTATGCATACCCCAAGGTGCAGTCTTCACGGAAAACACCTCTCACTCCAAGTTTACTTTCACCTCCAACGACAGCAGGACCAGACACAACAATCTGCAGAACAATATGTTAGCTTCCATGCAAGAGGGTAAGGATTGAGAAACTTACCTCGCCTGAAGGCGTACTGCCATCGACCTTACTATCATCCTTGTCTACGAGCTTGACCTCAACGCTGCTCAAAGGTGCACCGAAATGGCTGTGTCCCGGACGGTCGACATGCCTGTAGTCGTAGATGTTGCTTTGTGCTACAGCACCGGCCACAGAGGAGGCAGTCAAGGCATAGCAGATCCTAGAGCGTGTGATTATGCGAAGATCACGAAGTTCAGCACTGCTCAAGGACTCGGCTCCAGTTCCGGCTCTTTCAGAAGCGAGAATGAGACGCAGCTTGCCAGGCGAGGTGCCGATAGCGATACTCTTGGGAGCAAAAAGTCGGTACAACAAATCCTCTCCAGGCATGCGGCCGGCAGCGAGAGCGCGGCCATGATGTGAGTGTGAAAATCTGCCGAGACCAGAGGTTGATCCCGACATGTGAGTCCGGTGCAGCTTTGCCAGAGATTGAGACGAGGCGATGATTACTGTAGGTGAAACACCGCGAGCGGCAAGAGCAACATCGACACCGGCACCTGCGACAGAGTTGAGAGCAAGGCGAGCGTGACTGAAGAGTGCACCCATAGTCAGACAGAAGACATATGAATGGCTGAACGAATCAGCCGGCAACACAAGATCAGAAGGGCCTAGACGCTGGCGAAGGGGCAATGCAGATATCAGGGCGGCAATTGCTGCAACCATATTCTGTAGAATGTAAGTGGGTAGTCTCTGAATAATACGGGCATTGAATTCGTACCTTTTGAGTGAACTCGACTACTTCTGCAGGGCTATTGATGCTTTTCTGCCAGAGGAAGATCAAATTACCAGGAACAATCGTCTCATCGTTCTTAGGCAACTCGCTGCTTGTCGAAGAAGTCTCTGCTACGAGATTGTGCCAAACAGCTACATCAAGCTTGCCTTTGGTCTCATTCTCAGGGGCACCTTCCCAATCCATGTGCTTGCTGCCAGAATCTGCAACCCAGATGACTTGACGCAGAGAAGAAACACTTTCGGTAAGACCAGCAAGGGGCAGAGAACCAGCAGTAGCAATCACGCATTGTGCCTGTCTTTGTTCAAGAAGCTTGCAAGCGACATTGTGGTCTTGGTTGAAAGGGACCAGAATAGGGGTCAAGCCATAGAACGAGCATGCTACGATGTGGTCAGTGATAGGCACCGACAGAGCACATGCATTACTTACCAAAAATTGTGACGAGGTATTCAATCGAGTTTGGTGTGTAAATAGCAACTCTCTGAACGCCAGCCTTTTGTAAATGAGAACCAATAATGTTGATGAGTTTCGAAATGGTCGTGTAATCGTGCTCAGAGATCGACTCCTTTCCATGTACAGAAGTAATGGTAGGTTTAGTGGATGTGTTGATAGCCTCGCGCCAGATATCTCTGAGATCACCATCTTTGCCAGCAGTCCATTTGGGGGCACCAGGCTCGCGAACCGAGAGACCAGTCTTTAGAGCGTAGCCATGAGGAACTTCGGTCGAGCGGTAAACTGCAGACTCACGTGGCTGACGAACAGGAGAAGCGGCAGCTTGACGGGCGAGAAGTAGAGGGTGAGTATCGGGCTCGGCCCAAAAGATGAGAGGGTATGCTATGAATGCGAACAAAACCAAAGCAATCAAGGTGGTATAGAGGTTCCAGGCGGAAAGCGTATCTGCGATGAGAGCATCCAGCTGCTCAATCACGTTACCCATCTTGTTAGTATCGAGGACTTGTCCTGCAAGACCAGATGCTGGAAAGAAGGAAAGACGGTTGATGAGCGTTTAGGTGAAGTATCGAATGTCAGCAGTAAAGTAGGTGATGATGGTGGGGCTTTGGAGCACAGCCACAAGCAACAACGACGATCAGCCGCCGTGGAAACCAGTGCCAAGCTCGAGAATCAACACAGCGAAGAACAAGAAATAGAGCACCTCATCACCTCACTAACACCCATACAGACACCAGTAACGTGCCAGCAGCAAGAACTGATTGTTGCCACGCCATGCGCATTGTCTTTTGAGCGTGAATTCTGGATTTGCTTATACTAACCCCTGCAGCACGACTCTCGCCAGCACCTCTATACACCCACCTCTATACACATCGACAACACATCATGTCTTCGACAGCAGTTCTTAAGCCGAGTCCGGCACCTTCGCGCTTTGTCGCTCCTACAACACCTCTACGACCCTCGTCGGCGCCCTCAACACCACAAAAGTCACAGCAGCAGCAGCAGCAGCAGCAGCAGCAGCAGCAACCGCCCACCAAGGTCGATACTCCTGGAACCTGGCGCCACCCTAACATGGACGCCATCAACCGTCGCAAGAATGCCTCGACCTTTACTCCAGACAATGTCCACACCATCATAGTCAATGCCGTTGCTCTACTAGCTTTCCTCCTTGCTCCCACCATGCTGTCTAGCTAGTAAGACTCGCTTCATCTTCAAGATACAAAACGTCTTTCTAACATTATAATAGCACTCCCACAGCATTGACCGCCTTCTTCAAATCAATGGACCCATACGCAACCTGGGCCTCTATCCTCGTCCGCTGTATTCCCGTCATCAACATCTCCCTCGCCCTGATGCCCCTCTTCCGCCCCGTCGACGAAATGACAGACATCCCCCTCACCAGAGAACAACGCCAACTCCTCGGCCTCACACCTCAGAATGTGCCTTTGCCAGCTGGATCCCCTGGCTACGTTACTCCTCCACGCTACTCGCGTTCTTCCACCCCTCGTTCCAGCGCACAGAGACATACATCTGCATCTCCCATGTCGCACAAGGCATCTCCATCTTCGTTCGAGCAAAGCGCGCTGGGTGTCAGTAGAGGTCCTTCTGGAAGTCCTTTTGCTGTTAGCCCTTTGATGCAGAAGGCCGTGGGTGGTGCTAGTGCTGCCAGAACTTCTTCGCCATTGGACAACAGTCTGGGAAGCAGTTCGTCGGGTTTGGCTACTGGAAAGGCTACTGTGTCGTTGAACAGCAAGTGGTTGTACGAGAGAGGAAAGGGTAGTCCCACTGGTGCAAGAGCTGTCTTTTCATGATTTGTACAATACCTCACTAACCAAGTAGTGCCCGTTCAAGAAATCAAAATTTACCGTAACTTCATCTGGTGCCATGATCTCAAGACCATTGTTCATATTTATCCCTTCTACGCGTTGTATCTATCTACTTGTGCACATCTTCTCTCGAAATCTCTAGAGCGATTTATTGGAATTGTAAAAAAGGCACAGATGTTCCTGGTTGTGGAATGTTCCCATAGAGAGCCATCATTGTGTAATCTTCCTATGGACGACACGATACTGTTCGCAAGACTTTCACTACACCCTATAGTTATACACATTACATTGTTGGACGGCGAGTTGATTGGATACATATATATCGAGTAATAGTCGATACTATTAAACCTGTACCGAATCCAATTCCATTACCGTCCTCCATACCCACCCCCTTCCACCTCTCAAACCTCCGTAGCAGTCTGCCTAACAGCAAACTTCTTCTTATCCTCCTCAGTAGCCACCCCCTCCACCAACTCACTAACATCCACAAACTTCTTAGCTCCCTCAACAGGAACATGTTCCTGCAACGCTATCCACGTCGGCACAACAGCCAAGCCCACCAGAATAGTGTTGACGGCTAAAGGCACCCTTCCACCTTTCCAGTCCTTTGTGTTTATGCCAAAAGATACAGCTTGAGAGAAACTCTCTTGGCCGCGGAGGATACCTGAGAAACGTGCTGGGGGGAGGGTTAGTGATTGTGAGTTTACTGTGAAAAAGTGGAAAGGGAGGTGTGAGAAGGGGAGAGGCACGGCAGGGCAGGGGTAGGGAGGAAGCTTACACAATTCAGAAATATCATCCGTCTTTGTGGATAAAAAGTAATAAAGGAAATTCTGCAGCGATTGCTGAGCAAAACCCCAAAACACGAGGACGAAGAAACCTTCGACGAAACCAGGATCAGTCCAATCCCACACTGGCTCATTGCGGGTGTATTTTTCTTGGATGGCCCAGCCGTAGGACCAAGCTAGTAGATGCCAGAAAAGTACGTAGAAGAAACTGTGTGTTGTTGTTAGAGATGCTAGCAGGTGGGAGACGGTGGGCGAATCACTTACCAGACATTCAGTCTTTTCTTGACGGGCCAGGGTTTATAGTCCAGAAGAGTGCTGACTAGGAATGAGGAGATGATGCCGCTGAAGTTGGTTAGGAAGCCGATGAGACATCTGGCTCGGAGACCAAAGTAGTAGGTCTGAAAGTCTGGTGATTGTCAGATACTGCGCCTTGTTGAGTGGAGTTGGATACTTACTGCCAGAGTATTGGTTAAAGTATGCGGCCCAGAAGACGGGAAGCAAGAGGAGGATATCACGTCTCTTGGATGCTGCGATCAAAGCACGCATTTCAGCGGCGAATGACTTTTCCTGGACAATCTTGACTTTGCTGCCATCAGAGCGTTGGACCTGGTAATTATCAGCAGTGCTTGGAATCGATGCGGTGTATCAATTTCCTACCTTCTCTGGAGGCGATAGTGATAATCCGACAGGCACAGCGAGACATTGCAGGGCGATGAACACAAGGTAGGTTTCTGAGTGAAAATTAGCAAACTGGCCACACACAAGGCGAGCCCAGACTTACGATAGCCCACTTTGCCTTTGGCTTTCTGATTAGGGGAGCTGGGTAAGAAGTTAGTTTAGCAGAGATGGCTCGCTTGTAGCGTTCAAAAAGAACATACTGGTTAAGACCAAGGAGGATAGCACCACCCAGAATGGGACCTCCAGTTCTGAAGACGAGCCAAATGTTCATGTACTGTCCTCGCTTGCCTGGTGGAGGGTAGCCCAGAGCGACGGCTCCTTCTGAAGCCCAGAACAAACCAGCCGATACACCACAGGCAACAGCACCAACAAGAACGAACCAGACATTTCCCTGTGACTGTCGTTAGCATCCGCTAGAGTAGAAATGTTGAGCAAAAGCGTACATATCTGTTGTTCGTATAGAGACCGGCACTATAGACCGGGTAGCCTACAGCGCCCAGAACCAGTGTCCACTTGAGACCTATGCGATTGGCGATTGGTCCTCCGAATAGACAGAAGAAGCCCATCAAACCGAACACCAATGCGTTTGCGGCGTTGATCAGGAAGGGCTTTTGGGCACCTAATGCCTCAATCAGTAAAAGGAAGTCATAGAGCCCAAAATCCAACTCACCTCCAGCTCCCAAAGAGTTCATAGCGTTCCAGAGGCCGGGCGCCCTTTGATTTTAGTCAGTATATTTGTTGTGATCATGGATGGCAGCTTCGATAGTGAGGAGTCGTAGTTCGAAGGAGAGGAATTATGACAGACACCAGGATCTACCACGTCGCAGTCCTCGAGTACTATCCCAGACTAGGAGGTTGCCGAATGAGTATGCCGGAGCTGTCAATGGGAACGCCTGTTCATCCGGATAGCACTCTGCATTACGATAGGTAGACTTGAAAAGCGAGACACCATGTGGTGACTGGTCACTGTTCACCCGTACTATTTACTATCATCACTTACATGAATCCGACCATGCCGATAACACAGGCATTGAACATGCTTGATCGGTACCATCTCTTGGGTTCTGTGGTATGCTCCTCATGGCTCTCGGCCAGATCGGAGTTGGTCGACTTTGTAGTCGAAGCCGACATGTTGAAACAAAAAAGATGAAGAAGATGATGGAATCGAACAAGACAGTATTCGCAACCTACATCTTGATACTTATTCTATATAGAAATCTGTTGGGTTACATCTGTATACGAAAATTTGCAAAACTGATGTTGTAGATACGATTGTGCCATATGGCGCGAGAAGAGGTATCCACTCTATGACAGCGGATAATGTTGAAGCGGGCGCAAGCGACAATGAGATGGGTGTGAAATGCGAGGTGTTTAGGCAATTTTGTCGTTTAGGTAGGGCGTGGATAGAGTGATCGACAACAAGTAGGATCAAAGAAGAACGCTTTCTTCGTTGAGAGCGATGGTGTGATTTTGCCCAGAGAATCCTTCCTGCATATTTTTGACGCTCCCACGTGCAACAGTATGTAACGCGTATAGCAATAGAAATGCACAATATTCTCAGAAATAGAGTAGTATCCATCGAAATGGGATTTATTCTAGGCTCTCCTTGGATACCGCTCTGGTCCGGAAACTATTGTGCTTTTTTATAGCGAGAACGTTGCTCTGCGGGAGGAAGGTGGGAGTTGCAGACTTTGGCACACGGGGAGAGCAACTGCAGATCGATGGACAGAAACTTAGCACATGGGATGCTTCCTCTACTAACGATAATTGACACGTATGCTGTATGGCGCACCTATTTGATGACAATGCTCAAAATCCTTCGACATTCATGAGATAAATTGTGAGAAGAAGGTCGAGAGAGGTTGACGGCAGCGAGGTTGATGGACAGCTCAAACGTCATGCCAAGAAGTCGCGAGAATGACATGTGAAAGAGTGTATGCTCAACCAACCTTGACTGTCGACACAAGTTTGATAGAGAAAAAGATTCTTGAAGATGCCCGCCATTCCGGACAGAGCGCAAACCGAGGACTCGACGAGTTTCAGCCCGGATGCCTACTTTGACGCGTGGGAGAAGGGCGACATCACTGCACCCATCGACAATGACTTTGCCAAATTCATCCAGACCACGTTTGGCCTACCTCAGGATGATGACTATACCTATGCCGCCGTCGCGGAAGTGACTTTGGTCCAAGCTCAGAAATACATCGAGTATGGTGGCCAGGGCGGACTACACGCCTGGTACAGAGACGACCAAGGCAAGCCAGTAAGACTGCCATAAGACACCAAACACACGCATCCATGAGCCAATATCATCTCCTATCCAGCTACCGTCCCCGCCCGCCGCCGATATTGCTGCATATACGAACATCTTCAAAAGCACAACAAGTACTCAAAAAGCCCTCGTCGGTCTGGCCTCGAATGCGAAAAAGGACTCGATCCGTGCCTCCATCGGTCAACACCTGCAGAGTCTCTATAACCCTCCTTCGCCTGAACGCAAGATCGTTATATCCAAGCTGAAGAAAGAGCACACAAATCCCTACCTTGATGTCTGGGCATGGACATGCCAGAATCTTGAATGGGCTGGTCCCGAGGAAGCCACGAGCAAGGTCCGCTTCTCGCATGCCATCCTTCCAATTCTATACCATCACTTTGGCTGTGTCTGCCCGTCCTACGAGTCACTATCCATCATCTACCAACTGGCCAAGGGTCGATCTGTGATCGATCTGGGCAGTGGAAATGGTTATTGGTCTTACATGCTGAGAGTCTTCAACAAGCAGAAGCCTCTGACTGTTGTTCCCGTTGACAATGGCATCAGTGAATGGAGGACTGTCTGGGTACCTGACACCATCCAGATCGACGGTGTCGACTACCTCAAGAAGAACAGCGACGGTAAAGATCAGGTACTGCTACTGGTCTACCCTCAAGTCGGTCTCGAGTTCACATCCAAAATCCTCAAGGCATACAGTACGTTAGACCTCATACCAGATGCATCAAAACCGTTCACTGACCTTTTCACAGAGGGTGATACCATCATCTGCGCAGGTACTCAAAACTCGAACGGCTATACCGCCTTTGCCAAAGAGACTATTGCAGATTGGATCGCCAGAGAGATGCCCGTGTTCGAGAAGGTCTGTCAGATTCCCTTGCCCAGTTTTGCTGCCAAGGACGAAGCTCTCTTTGCGTTCCAAAGGAAAGCTTAGGCTTGAGCAAGATAACTCTTGTTTTCTCAACACCACCTGCACCGCAGTGACCACCATCCATAATGGGGTGGCATGATACTGCATCCAGCTTTACTACAGAAGCGCGATTATCTGTTCGCCGCGCGTACCAAGAAGCTAAATGCTCACTGAGAAGGATCGACTGGACGAGAATACCCTACTTGAGGCCATATCCGGGAAGGCTACAAACTTTGCGTGTGTGTAGAGAGTATTAACAACCATACAACGAATAATGAGGACGAATATGCGCCGCGTAAGTGTGCACGAGCACAGCTGGTCCACCACTTAATCAGATCCGTCTCCTTTTCCCTCTCTACCTTCTATCCATACGTGACAACTCCATCATGAAGGTGTCTTCTTCCTGCGTGCTGGCTCTATGGGGCAGCATGGGCGTTCTCGCCGCTCCCGTTGATCCACCTAATGAAGTCGACGCCAAGAGCAAGGTCAGTCTGTCTTCGATACATACACGACGCGGCTACTGACATGATACAGGCCGCAAGCTTGTACTCAAAGTACAACCATCCCAGCCACACAGGATCCGTCGATCCACCTGCTGAGACCAACTTCTTGAGCAAGGTCAGTCTGTTCTCGATATACAAACGACACGACTAATGACTTGACACAGTTCCGTTCGGAGCTGTCTTCAGAGTGGTACCCCGTTCAAACGGGATCTCTCAGCCCGTCCAACTCATCAACCCGTGCGTCTCATCACGTCTCGAAGCACCATAAGTCTGGTGAGGATAAGTTCAAGACCAAGACCAAGACTGTCACCGAGGACTGCACCGCTTCCGATGATGCTGAAAGCTCCACGACTGTTGAAACGGTTTCTTCCACAAAGGTGCCTAAGACCACCACCGTCACCAAGATCCGTATCGATCTGGTGACTACCAAGTCACTGCACAAGCCCAAGCACACTAAGCACCACTGGACTGAGACCGAGGTTGAGACTGAGACTGAGACTATTGAATCACCAACTCCCACCTCTTCCGAGTCTTCTGAGACGCACACCAAGCACCACAAGTCCAAGTCCAAGCACCACTCCAAGCACCACACCAAGCACAACACGACTGAAATTGTGGAAACTCCTGTGCCCACCTCAGTTGAGTCGTCTTCTCAGTCCTCGTCTGACAGCTCTGTGCAAGAGGTTGTCGTTGTCACAACCGAGCAGGTCGAGGTTGTCACCACCGGTATCGAAGAGGTTGTGTCGACCATCACTCTCAGCGAGGGCGACAGCAGACTCTCAACCCTCACCACGGCATCTTCTACCGAGAGCAGCGATGTGGCACCATGGAGAACACTTAATCCCTTCTTCACTCCTATGTTCCCCCCTATATTCCCCACTGAGACGACGGAGCCTTATCGTCCATGGATGTCACCTCACCTGCCTCCATTCTTATCCACCCAGCTACCCCATTCTTTCTGGCCTGAAACCGAGTCCGTCACAGACGACTCGACCACTCGCACTGGCCACAAGACCAAGGAGCCTCCAAGCATCAACACCGTAGAGACTCCATCTTCGAGCTCCACTACCGATGTCGAGTATCATCCCCACATCACCAACGCACCTGAGTTCCCTCCCACCGAAACTTTCGGCGCAGATGAACTTGTCGAAACCCTCATCGCCCGCGACAACGGCGACCCCGACAAGAAGCGCGACAAGTACCTGAAGCCCGACAAAGCAATGTCCAAACGCATGAGCCGCTGGAGCAAATACCACTCCTACGCCGAAGAAAAGAACTGGTCCCGTCACCTCAAACACGGAGTCAAGTCTCTGGAAGACCGCATCGAGTACGACGAAAAGCACTCCAAAAAGCACAAGACCACTCTCGCTGCTGCCCTCCCCGCCTTGGAAACTCCCGCCGCTGCTGCCATCGAAGCCCGCGGCGACCACGGCGACCCAGAGAAAAAGTACCGCAAGAAAATGTCCATCGCAAGTAAAGTATACAGTAAATTCGAATCTCTAGCCGACTCACGCTACGAAAAACAACAAAGCAAAGAGATGAAGAAATCCAGCAAGGCTCGCGAAAAGTCCTTGGCTAAAGAGAGACAGTCAGAAGAAAAGGCTTTCAGCAAGGAACTCAAGTCTAGAATCAAGAACCAGAAGGAAGAGGATGGGTATGGAGGTTTGGCTGCTAGAGAGGCGTTGTCGACTCCAAAGAAGAATGTTGCTAAGCCTACTGCTACTGTTACTGTTATACAGACTGTAGGGGGAGGAAACTATAATGGTACTGGTACGTTGTCGACTTCGTGGAGAACCAAGTATGCTAGCAAGACTGCTAGTTTGTCGACCACTGTTGGTGGTGGTAACTAAGAAGAAGGAGACGATGAGTTTGTGAAAGGAAGGAATGGGAAAATTGAATTTGTGGAGGAGAGGGAAGGAAGGGGAAATTGATACGGCAGATGGAAGAAAATGGAGGAAAAAGTTGAAGAAGGAAGGGAGGAAGAGGTAATGTTTAATGTTTAATGGTATGTGATGGAGGATGATTTGATTCGATTTTCTTCTTATTTCTTATGTAGACAAAAGTGAATGAAAAAGATACCGTTTTCTGGTCATTTGTCTTTCTCATCAACAGATTGCTATGCGTGAGCGTGGAAAGAAGAGTATATCGAATGAGTTGAAACTTCTCATTGCCTTGATTCATCGACGCCTATGTCGCTTCTCAACTTGCTCTGGAACCGCCATCGCTCTTCCCTCGCTCACCATACTCCCACAAGCAAAAAAGATTGGTCTGATGGTCTTGGAGATATTGGACTTACCCTCTGTGTTGTTCTTGTTCTTTTCGTGGTATCGTACCCACTCGATAACCACTTCGCTGCGTTCTTCTCTTCATCCCAGCATCGTAAGCAGGAACCACCCTACTCAAACAGATGATAGGACGCAGAGTCGATGACATTGACAATTGGTTGATTTTTGAAATTGCCGACACAGATGTGCCCGACAAAGAAGTGAAACCGACTGGAGTCAATTTCGAAATCAAGCGTGCCAGACTTGATGACTGATTTTGAATATCGTCGAGAAGGTATTCCCCAGACGAAGAAGTGTGCCGCTCCAAAGGCATAATGATAATGACCAAGGTCAGAATCGAACTCATGACTGAGTGAAGATAAGTGGGAGATTGCCGACACTGAAGTGCCTGACAACGAGGGGTTTGCATTACTAGATTAGGTTAGCTATTACGGTATAGATGACGGTGATAACCGGCAGACCAAAGAGGTATGTTGTTGGAGGAAAGGAGGCTGAGGTGATATATATTGTCCGCTGAATATACTGAAGAAAGACAAAGTGTTTGTCACTGAGGGAGTGCTCTGCATATTGAGGACCTGAAGAGACTAGTTCGAGTGAATGTAAAGTCTCACGAGGTAGTGATTTGTGTAGATCTGTGAAGGATGTGTGGTATTTCTAGATCAGCGATGAATATCAGAAGGTGAATATTGTGTGAATTCGTAGACTCGAAGGGAAAGGTCTCTCCCTCACATATATAACAACTAGTATAAGACTATGGAAATACATGATACTGACCTGGACAGAATAACATGCACGGAGAGAGTTTCGTTGAGTTGTGTTTTGATGGCCACGCTTGTGTTCATGGAGACAGTGTGTACTACACGACAATGCCCTTCACTGCTATAAGGGAGAAGATCATTATCAGAAAGTATACGCATGGCATAATCACGAGGTACCACACGTCATCTATAAACTAGCACACGTTGTCTGTGGATCTGCGGTTCACGGAGATGGTTGTTCATTGGTTTGATAGAGTAATGAAGAGAAGAAAATGTTGCTCAGCAACTTTATTTGGACATTAAAAAGCATATTCGTCCCCCTGAGGTCCTTCCTCCCTCTGTAGTCGTGTTATTCGGTGATTTTTTTCGTTGGCTGTGTGGCCGGCACTCATTCGTGATTCCAGCATCGACATCGGTACGGCGGCGTGGGTGTCTGGTTCTTGGGGAGGATCTTCATGTATCGTATACGGGGGTATAATTGGTGTGCGGGCTCTTACTTGAAACGCAGTCTCAAGGGCCTAGAAGTGGAGAAAGTATTAGCAAAAGCAATGCATGCCTTACTCACCTATCCGTCCAGCGGTGGGGGTCATGTGTTCAGCATGGTCGATATGGTCATCGAAGTGCTCATTGATCGCATTCGGTGCTCGTGGGAGCGCCGCCAGTGACGGTGGTGGTTGACTGCTCGGTGGTAGTGACGGTTTTTGTGGTCGTGGTAGTCGTGGTCCAGGTCTGCATGGTGGATGAGGCAGGCTTTGTAGTCGTCTTCAGTGTTGAAGAGGCCTTTCTCGTGCTGGTGGTCATGGAGCTGCCGGCGGCGTTGCACTGTCCACCCACCACACCAGCAGCACAAGGCTTGCACTGAGGAGCAGGGTTGACAGTGGTGATTGGATTGCAACCAGGCAGGGCGGAGAGGGGGCCATCGAGATCTTCAGGGAACTTGTTAGTAGTAGTGCATTTAGCCCAGTTCATACTCGAATCAAAGGTCACGCCGGAGCAGTCGCCGACATCGTGGGAGTCACAGGCATTGGAACCAGTAAGCAAGTTGGGCAGAACACCTTCTTGCCAGCCATTGAACTGTATGCTTGTCAGAATGTGCTTGACTCGAAACTTGACGATGGACTTACAAAGTCGGCGTGGAAGCCGTAGCCGGTGGGATCACCATTGGAAAGCACGAACGAGTCAACTTGGAACTCTCCCTCGAGACTTGAAAGATCATAGTTGTTCTCCATGAAGACATGAGGAAGTCTGATAGGGTGAGTATCAGGGCAAGCTCCATTTCTGATGTCTCCAACAGGATAGGCAACGTGCGAGTAGGGAGAGTTGATGTTGAAGTCTTTGCCGTTCCAGCAGTGAGGGAACTCGATGGCGCCGTTGAAGTAGGGGTACTGGGAGCAGGATGTAACACCCTTGGGGAAACCACCTTGAGATCCCTGGTTCCACGAAGGAGATTCATGGCAGATCCATTGAGTGATATCATCCATGTTAGTAGGAGTGTGTTCTTGCGCGGCACGGATATAAGCGTTTCCAGCAGTCATGCGGAAGCCCTTGGGGAACTCGAAAGGCTCGCGCATCTGGCCAGTGCCGGCATTGATGTAGTAGATCTGGTGACCATTGGTCTAGAATAGTTGTGAGCAATGTGATCATCATACGCAGATTAGTAAGACTTACAGGAACTCTGAGGTAGGTGCCATTGTTGGCCTTGACATAGAGGGTAGGATGCCAGTAGGCGCTCTTGTCCTCGATGATAGGGTTACCATTGGCACGTCCGACGCTCGAGCAAGTTGACTTCTGTAGTGAATCGTAGTCTGAGTTCTGATCGATGTTACCGGCACCCATGAACTCGTGTGCATGCATACCAATGCCTCCAGGAGAGACAATAGGATCTATGCGCGAGACAACGGTGTCTCTACCATAGAGAACGAAGAACTGCGCAGACGTACTGCCTGCAGTCAGCGCGAGAAGTGCAACAGTGGTGCTCTTCATCATGTATGTGTAAGTGATTGTGGATTTGATTAGATTGATGAGAAGAAAGGTTTTGGGGAAGGATCGCGCAGAGCACAGTGAAACAGTGAAGAAGGAAAGAGTGATGGAAACGAGCTCGATGGTCGATATAAATTCAAGGAAGGGTCCAAGTGAACGTTGCGTTGGCTGGCTGTTCGTCGACGTTGACCGTTGAAAGCACTCCCGGACAACAGCGGCCGAGTGACGACGAAGTAGCGAAGCGATACACGACTTTTATCCTGGTCGTCATGGGAAATATCTTTTTCTCATAGGCAGTGCTGTAAGAGGCGTCATCGGATCTCATAACCCGGGTGATAGCTTCTGCGATTTGGTTGATAGACCGCTTCCTCAAGATTCTGGACTGCCGGGCACGCCCTGCATCTTGATATCTCCTGCATGCATTTGCATATCTCGTCGATTAGCAGATAACTTGAACCAGCTGGCTGGGGACAATATGTGGAGAGAAATCTTGTGTGTCAATTACCTCAGGGCATATTAGATTTTTGACTGGTTAAGAAAATAGAAACAATCAAAACATTTTATGTGCAAATGGCGCCGCGTACCCAAGCTAACTAAAACATGACCCGTTGCAAAGAACAAACTCAACTATGCAATGAGATACAAAACGCCGCCGAATGCAAATGCTACCCCCGCTTATTCTCCTCCTACAACTGTCCACTAAGAATGGCTTCTGTGGCGGAGCCAATGTATGCTCTCTTAGCATCAAGCGGCACACCGAATCGTCTTTCCAACTCGGACTTTACACTCTTCTTCGTGATGGTCATGAGGTCGGTCTTGGCCAGGATATCGCGGATCTCGGCGAGAATGGCGTCGTCGCTTGGAAGCGGCATGTCTGTCATCTCTACAGAGTTCGGGCTGTAACCTCCAGCCATCATTCCCATCTCACTTGGTGCAAGACTGATGCGCGACTGGTTGCCGAAGGGTCCCTGTGGCACGCCCAATGTTGACATGGGGCGCGAAGGTGGGTAGTCGTAGACAGAGCCGCCCATACCAGGGTAGGCTGACTTGGTCGCATACGACACACCGGTAACGCCGGAGATTGCAGAACGAGCGTCGTCATCACGAGAAGTCTGCGCTTCCCAAAGCTCGGCCTGGTAGTCCTCCCATCTCTTCTTCGGAATGCTGGCGGGGTCGAACTTGCCCTCATCAGAAACAACAACCTGTTTGCCCTTCTCTCCAGTGACGACACGAGTGTTACCCCACGAGAAATCATCCATGTGCCAGAACGAGTAGAGGGGAAGTGCCATGGAGAAGACTGGCGTAGCAATCAAGTAGATGATCATCCAACCGACCATCTCCCACTTACGACGGATGATGAAGACCAATGCTTGCATACCATAGACGGCCACCAACATGATAATGGCAATGGTTGATACACCGGTGGGATCTTGTCCAATGCGAACAAAGATGTAAACCAGGTAGCCGACCAAGACAGGCTGAATAACGGTTGAGAGCAAGTCAAGAATAACAACGAATCTCATACTGAAACAGCAGAAACCGCAAAGCTGAGACAGAGATGTAAGCTCGAAGAGGTTGTGCACAGTAGAGTTGATCCAACGACGACGTTGTGACATGAAGACGGTCCAGCTGTCGGGTGCGATAGTCCAGGCGTGAGCGCGCATGATAAACTTAGTCTTGTAAGAAGGATGCCACTTCATCAGAAGGGTCGTCAGGTATCTGTCTTCTCCCAGATGCAGCAAATTCTTGGTGTGAAGGGTATCGACACGAATTTCGGCGTACATCTCGACAACCTCCTTGGAAACGAAGAGAGGCTTGCCGGATGCTGCATCGCGAATGCGGTACATGGAGAAACAACCTGGCAAACAAGTGACCGAGCCGAAGAGCGATTCGAAAGCCTTGATCAGGTTGTGCGAAATGTAGTACTCGTACACTTGCATCATAGTGACAATGGAGTGTTTAGCGTTGGTCAGAGCCGTCTCACCACAAACACCGATAAGGCGTGTGTCGTGGAGGAATGAGGCGACGAATCGTGTGGCTGAATCAGGAGCAACGACAGTATCTGCATCAATTTGCAGCAAGAATTCGTAGAAGGTCGGGTTGACACCAATGATGTTTCGAATGTGGTGGTACATTTCGAGTTCCATAGGAGCCATTGGCAGGTTGTAGTGGATTCTGTTCAGGAATCTCATCAAGACCATCTGAGAATCACGCTTACCACGGTTACCAGGTCTTCCGACTTCAGCAGGTCTACCAATCTTGACGATGACCATGAATGGGACGATATGACCTTGAACTTCGTAGAGACCAGAGTAGATTTTGCCCATGTTGTGCTGCTTTTGACCCTCGCCCAAACTCTCGAAACTCAATGGCTCCGGGTCGACAGTTTCGGGAACGCCAAGAATATCGAGAACGATACGGGGAGTGGGACGATCGTTGCCTTGGCCAATAATCATACCATCACAGACGATGAGTAGAAGTTTGCGCTTGTCATCATACTTCATCCTAGCGGCTGAATCAATGGCACGACGCAGGGAATCTTCGTCCTCGGTGTATGCTGGCACAGTGCAGATAATGAACTTGTCGAGGTTCTCTGGAACGTTCTTGCCACCAAATTGAAGGGCAGCAAGGAACTTGACACCAATGACCGCGATCAAGAACATTGAGATTCCAAGCAAGAGATAAGTGGCAAACAAACACTTGGTCGAGTTTCTGGTGTCAACATCGGCCACGTAGAAAAGGTTGTCGAGGCAGATCTGCATGCGGTTCTTGAGATCTACGGTCATTCCAAGGTTGTTCCAGTCGTCAGACACGTCCTGGCCAGCGTGTTGCTGCCAAAGATTGACCACACGTTGGTCCATGAAGTCCGTGTTGGGTTTGGTTTCAGGCTGGTCATATCCATCCGGGTATCGATTAGTACGACCACCCACGATGTAATCTGTAAAGTCGTAGATTCTTCCGTTGAGAATGGCAATGGACTGTTGCTTTTTGCCCTGTTTCTTGACGTAACCGGCAGTGTAACCGATGGCACCCTTTCTGTAGTTCTGGTTCATGAAATGCATCTGTTGTGCAAACCAGTCTGGACGAGAGTCGTTGGTAAACCAACGGAAATCGTGGTATACAGCATGGACATCAGTGCCGCTGGTAGTCGAAGTTTGACCAGTGTAGTTGGTGCTCTTGTAATTCAGTTGAACAGAGGGGTCAATGCCATTGTCGTCCGTACCAGGACAGAGAGCGGATACTTGGACAGGGAAGAGGTTGGACGCGTCGAGACCAGCGTACTTCTCCAGAGCAGATGTTGGGACGATGTTGGGATAATGAACTGACTCGAAATTGCCAAGATTGAAGACGACACCACGGATGGCAATGTAGGAAGAGTGACCGTCTTTGCCGTCATGGGATGCAAGTTCAGCGGCCGAGAAAACGTGTTGTGTCGGACAAATGAGCGCAGGGAAACCGATCATGAGGAATAAGAAACTGCCACAAGCAAGCCAAATCATAAAGTTGATGGCCACCTTCTCTCTCCAGGCCATACGGATGTCGGGACGAGGCATGCGGCCAATGATGCGAACGAATACGTCAGGGATCCACCAAGTGAAAAGATAGACAAGGAATACCCATCTCTTGCGAGCACCTGTAACAGGTATCTCCTCGATTGCTGCTACCTTGGCCTCGTTACCCTTCTCTGCGAGTTGCGAGCGAGTTTCAAGATTTTGGAACATGTCACCTCCATGGAAGGCCGAGGCACCGGCTTCAGATTTGGCGTCAAGATCGCGGCTTCCGAAGTAACCTGCTACTTTGTCGTCGTGGTAGAAAGCGCCAGGTGATGGAGTGACAGCACCGAGGAGGTTGAGGTTGGAGTCATTGCGACCATTGCGAGCGTGATCGGGAGACAGCATACCCTCCTGCTCTCCATAGGTCATCTGCTCGTGCATGCCAGCAGGAGCTACGTCGAGATCACTGACTCGCGCAATCTGGCGCCAGCAGCGCTCGCTGAGGAAGACACCAGTACTGCCAACTCTTGCTTCATTGCCAGGCCAGATCTTCTCGTCCAGGATCATTTCTGCCTTTTCCTTGTCAGTGCCCACAACAGAAACATCGCCCTCAGCGACACCCAAGAATTCACTGAAAGGCATGAAGACGCTGAAATCGGCGTTGCGTAGGCGCTGACTGATCTCCGCAATACCAAGTGTTTGCATCTGGGTACGGACACATTTGCTGTCGAATTGGTTGGCAATTCTGCGATCGTTGGGTTTCAAACAGAACACAAAGTATGGGTTGGTGCGAGGGTCCGACAAAGACTTGGAAATGTTGTCGAGGGAAGACAGGAATTGAGCAGCAGCGCCTTGTTGCTGTTCAGGCTCACCTCCCTTGCGAGAGCGAGAAACACTTCTCTTGCCATTATCGCTGTCTTGTCTCGTGGCACCGAGTCTTGCAGGACGCTCGCCAGTGCGCTTGGCCATACTAGGCATTCTCGAAGGTTTCGAGGCGACCGAAGCTTGCATGACTGCAGAACGATCCTTGGGATGGACGACCTTGCTCAAAGCTTCCTGTCCGAAGAGATCACTGATGAACGAGTTCGAGGATGTGTTGATTAGGTTCATGAGGTCGCCAGAGATGATCTCACCGTTGGCTTCGAGGAGGTTCTCGACAGGGTAGTCGACTTCGCCGGCGTAATGTCTGACGGTGAATGTAGCATGTGCATTACGAGTAGCGAAGTTGTTTCCAGGAAGAGTCTGGGTAGCAGGGCCAGCCTCAATGGCGGGATTCTTGCCCTCGAAACGTCTCCTGAGACTCTCAAGGAACTGCTGATCGGTTTTGCCACGGCGCAACTGATCATCCAGGATACTTAGAAGGCCGTTGCCAGATTTTAGCAGACCCTTAACAGCATCGGTGTTGTCGAAGTAGCTGGTTGCAGGCACGCTGACTTCTTCAGTCTCGAGGAGGTCGGCCTTGCGCTCGAAGAAGCTCTGCAAACAGAAGTTGTAGAGCGATTCAGATGCTGCATTGTTCAGGAGCTGGTCCAGTACGGAACCCGTAGAAGAAGACTGTGCGAAGCCTGGGAAATCAACAATGGAAATGGTGTTGGCAATGGCATCCTCTGCCGAGCAAATCTTCTGGTTGATACGCTCGATGATGTAGGCGACGAAGAGCGAGTACAAGGTGCGTGCAAGCTCATCTGCGTTGTCCCGAGCACCCTTGGGATCCAGCATGACGGTAACGCGCTCACGGTGCAACTTCTTCGTGCGATATCCAAGACTCTCTTCCAAATGTCTCTCAGAAACACCGAGGAAAGCTGCTACAATGTGAAGAGTTTCCCTGTTCTTGACCGAGGTGACGTCCTCACCTCCCTCGTGCGAGTAACCACCACTGTCATCAGCTGATGGTGTAGTGGACTGAGTTGTAACGAATTCAAGCTGGCCAATGTGCAGGATACAGGCGAGCATCTCGCACATATGAGCAATCTCATCGCGAGGGAATTCTAGCTTGCGTAGAGCCGTCTTGAAGTGTTGGAATCCTTCAGCATCGTTGATACCAACCTTGAGCTGACTGGGATGTCCCAAGTATCTCCATCTCTTTGCGCCACCAGTACCAAGCGAGTGTCTGTTGTTGGCAGGACCTGCCTGATCAAGACCAAGATGCTCCTTCTCTTGCGGACTGGTACCGGCCAGAAGGTAGTAGAGGACGTGGAAGTTGCGCTCGCCAGGGGGGATGGTGGCGACTCTGCTGCGCTCGAGACGGTGGTCGAGCAGCTTTCCACCAACGAGGGTTGGATGAAGACTGGAGGATGTGTCGTATTGGAGTTCGAAGAATAGACCAGCTTTGGAGGCGGTGGGAGTGGTGACAGATTTGGTGGTGGTCAGAGTGTCGAAAACAAAGGCGGCGTAGGACAGCTTGTTGGACAGTGGCGTCGATGTGTAGGTCAATAAGGCAGACAGAACGTGCGAGCGGAGGGTTGTCTTGCCTGAGCCGGTTTCACCGCTGTGTACAGGTTAGAGAAGAACGTGGGCATTTGTGTCACAAGGCCGGAAGGACACATACAGAAAGACGACGGCCTGGTTCTCCTGTCTAGCTCCTAGACGGGTATATGCCCTCGAAGCCAGTTCCTCAGCGGCGCCCATAGCGCTGCCTTCTTTTGAGCCATCCGGGCCCTTTGCCGAAGATGTGTATGTGTTGAGGGCGATGATGGCGTGTGATGACAACTGAGCCGTGGGCAGCGAGACATGGAATCTGCTGGCCAGGTGTGCTGTCAAGTGGCTATCATCCTGAAGATGAGCAGGAAGCGCAGGCAGTGAAGCCTGAGCGTGAGCAGGGACAGCCATGTTGGCCTGGTGCTGCGTTGTTCTC
Source organism: Aureobasidium sp. EXF-12298 (assembly GCA_024195555.1). Lineage (NCBI taxonomy): Eukaryota > Fungi > Ascomycota > Dothideomycetes > Dothideales > Saccotheciaceae > Aureobasidium > Aureobasidium sp. EXF-12298. Next base: position 29,600 of record SWBJ01000218.1, on the reverse strand, counting down.
CTGTTCCTAGCAGACCTGTCGACGAAATATCAATCGACCCCTTTGAACGAAAGATCAGCACACGGAAGCGACCGAGTGGGACGTGTAGAACGATTGACTGCGGGCTGTGGTAAAAACACAGAAGCCCCAAAGTAAGGTATTGCGAGGAAAAATCACACAAGACTGTGAGAGGATAGAATATGGATGCACTCTCGGTGTAGACTCTAGAAAGAGAGAAGGCTCAAAGCTAAGCCAATCGGGTGTAGGTATCGATCGTATTTTTGGGAACACAGATCCACAATCCGCCGCCCGTCGCCTTTCTTCTCGCGTTTCAGCACTAAACAATTTCACCATCTTCTTCTCCAGTACCATTAGATCTGCGTCTTGTTTGATTTTCTGTTTCTACCTTGCTCCTGACGACCTCTATGCAACATCACTGATACTCGACTTCTTCTCAACGATCCTTACGATGGCTTCCAGGAACCATCTCTTTCTGCTTGGTCAAAACATTCGTACAGTCAGCACATGCGGGGCGAGCTGCGCTAAAACTTTAACCCAACCACTTAAACAAGGGGCGCGGGCGGCGCTGTTGCTTGCTTCCGCTCATCGGTTTCCTGCCGAAGAACGCGTGTTAAACGGAGGCTATCCCTACTAACTCGAACATCAGCATACCCATCATCTATGACGAGAGTTTGCCTCTAGGATGGTCGTTGCCGAATGACGAGGAACGCGATGAATAGTCCCTATCAACTCGATGCAAAGCATTTAACCCATGGGGCTATCCTTGGCGAATCCACCTCCTGAATCTCGAATTCGCCGAGAAGAAACCTCGAAACAAACGTTTCGTACGGTGAGATGCTTGACGCCCGATCAGCCAGCGTCCCACCAGAGTGACCATTGTTCTCGAGTGATGCGTGATGCTTGCAAGCAGAGCAGGTGATGGATGCTCAACAGAAGGCGGCTCGGGTGAGTGAGGCTCATAGATGTTTGGTGCAAGAAGGGTCACAAAAGTCGCAAAGTCGTTTTCGCCGCTCGAACTCTCCAAAAATAGAGTAGAGCCCTAGAGTAGAGCCCGTACCCGGGCCTACGAGTACTCTAGTCTCGTAAACATCAACAATAATAGTAATACTCACTCCCGACTCGACGGAATTGGACCAGCAGAATCTGACATCTGATTGAGCAAAGAAGCGTAGCGAGTCGGCAGGAAGTAGTCGGTGAGGCTGGAATGAGATAGAATATTGCTACAGAGTCGTGATGCCGTGGAAGTGGGCGTTTCGAGTGGTGCTAGGTAGCGCACTTACCAACCTTCCCGCTTGCCGCTGCACTCCTTAGTGTCTGAAGCCTCTCTCTTTCGTGTTGCATATTCACTCCACGTCTTTTCTGCCATTCGATTGTGTAGTTTCGTGCCTTTCACCTTCTACTCGACATTCGTTTGTACGACACAACCAGAAACTCGATCGTTGCCGCAACACGTCTCTCCAACTCCTCAAAGACCGAGGATTGCTGTTTTCCTGCTTACCCACGAGACAAAGTCCTCATTGCCACGCTCTTAGCACTCGCTACAACCACATAGCCAACACAGAGGCCACGCCTCAGCCCCCATACTCACCATGGCGAGCCCTGGTAGTCGTTTGTCGGTCTACTCGACCCATTCCAATGTTCCTCGACCGGCCCAGCCATCCGCACAATTATCCACCACAACCTTGCTCAACAGCCTTCATTCTGTCTGGACCAACAGTCAGCCATATGCACTCGAGTCTAGCACCAGTCTCGTCGTCAATACATGGGTCACTAGCATGATGGTCGGCCCTGATGGGAGGCAAGGAGGCACAGTAGATGCCGAACTGGGCCGTCGTGCATGGGAGCACGCCAGGAGAAGAGCAGAGGACGGATGTGTTGTCTTGGGGTGAGTGAACTCGACTTCAGGCTTCAGTTGCGCAGCTCGCTAATCTACATGACAGCTCTCTCCACGAGTCTACACCTTCGCTTCTCGTTCCCTTTCTCTCTTCGCTACCAATTGCAGTGCCCGCAACTCTGTACACTGCTCTGAATGCCGTTCGCCCCTTCCTCCACTCAGTTACACCACGCAACCCCTCAGCTGCACAGCACAATGGTCTGGCCGCTGTACTCAACCTCAATCTCGAGGGCGAGCTGACAGGCGCTTCACTCAGTCTATCTGCCTCTGGAATTAACGTTACCAAAGGCCTGACCGACGTACCTGCCGAGATTGGCTACCGCGCCTTCGATGTTTTCTACTACTTGCTCTCGAGCGCCTCGCCTGCCGAGAAGGAGTTTTTGAGCCTGAAAGAACCCAAGGCTTATACCCTTCTGAAAAAGACCGACACCTATACCCCTCCGTTGTACCTCCCCACAGCCGACGACGCTGCTGCCGCCGATGATTTCCGCGCCTCACTGAAGGAGATCGGTATCAAGGGAGCTGCTCTCAGAAACATGCTTTCTGTTGTAGCTGCCATCCTCAAGCTTGGCGAGACTATGGGTTTCCTGGTAGATGAGGACGTACTGGAAAATGTTTGCGAAGAGGTGGCTGATCTGCTTGATCTGGACACTGAAGTTCTGACCAAGAAATGCGATACCATGGAGCGTCAGATTCTGATGGCCGCCATCTACGAGGCCTTGGTGGACTGGGTTATCGCTCGTGCCAACGAAGCCATTCGTATGGAGCTTCGCAACGGCGGTCTTGTGAACTCGTCCAGCGGAAGCGATACAGAAAACTCTGGAGGTATTCTCACCCCGCCTCCTGGCGAGGAGGGTGCAGACACTGTCAACTTGACAATTCTCGAACTACCGAGCGCCACTTTGGGCAAGGCAATGGCTCTGCGTACTGTCTTTGACGATTCGACGGGCATCAATCTCGAAATGAAAGAAGATGGTGTGCCTTCTTATCACGTCGGTTCTTCCATCGTTCGAGAGATGACCGATGCCGTCAATGACAATGCAGCAGAACTCGGCCTCTCGGAGTCGGTGGCTGCCAGAGAACGTGAGGAGGTCCTCGATCGTCGCGAGGCACTCCTCGAGAAAGTTGGTGTCGAGACTGAAGCAGACAGTTTCTTGAGACGTCTTTTGTACCCAATTGAGGGTGAAGGTGTCCAGCTCGGAAAGGCTGGTCGTTTTAGCCTTATGAACCTCTTGGGCAGCAGTCGTGTCTGGTTCCAGCTCGCCCTTCATCCCACTGACGAGTCTCCGGCATCTCTAGCAAACCACTCGCCAAACAGTTTCCCGTGGTCTGCAGGTTCTGTTTCCAGCCAGATCCGTTCCTGGAGACTTCCTGAGTGGGCGAACCATCGCAATAAGAAGCTCGACTACACCGCTGATTTCGATATCAACGAGTTCCAGGAGCGCTATGCGCGTCTTGGTTGTCAGCTTGGTCGTGACGGTGTCGAAAGTTGGGTTATGGAGCGTGGTTGGAGCAACGGTGAAGTTGTTATTGGCCACGAGAGAATCTGGATACGCGAGGCTCCTTGGTGGGAAGCCGAGAGTATGCTCGATCTCAAGCCTATGGATCCATCCATGGACGCTGCTGGACCTTTCGGAGGTCAGTACCAGGTATCCACTCCCATGGTTGAGGACGGTTTCTACCAACAGCCCTACCACGACAACCCAAGCAACCCTTTCCTCAGCCGTAACCAGAGTTTCGCCAGCAGAAGTCAACTAGGAGCCAAGTCAATTGCACCCTCGAAAGCACCGACTATGCAAGGTCGTCCAGGAGATTACGGTCTCGGTCCCAAGGGTGATGACAAGCATGGCGATGTGACATACTATGGAGACGTTGAAGAAGGCGACCCAATGGTCATCACCGAGGTACCCATCACTTTCAGTCGCAAGGCTTGGGTCTGGACCGTATGGGCCTTGACTTTCTATATTCCCTCGCCCGCTCTTCATTACATCGGTCGCATGAAGAGATCGGATGTCCGTCAAGCATGGAGAGAAAAGTTCGCTCTGATGATCATCATTTTCATCATCAACGCTACCGTGGTCTTCTACATTGTCGCTTTCGGTCGTTTGCTTTGCCCAAACATGGACAAAGCCTGGAATGCCAAGGAGGTCAGCTACCATGCAGCATCCAACGACTACTATGTCAGTTTCCGCGGACACGTCTACGATCTTACCAAGTTCCACAAAATTCAGCACAGTGATGGTGTTACTCAGACCACCATTGCCAACATGGAACCGTTTGGAGGTACAGACGTCAGTGAATTTATCGTTCCTCCTCTTAGCATTGCTTGCTATGGCCTCGTAGGATCCGATTCCACCATTTCACTCACAGCCAATGACACCACCTTCACTCAGGAATACCCCACAGCAGTCCATGCCTCAGGTCCTGTTGCTGCTCCGGACAAGGATTCGGCACTCAACAACATCAACTGGTATGCCGATACATTTTTGCCCAAGATGAAAGAGTACTACAAGGGTGATCTGGTCGTCAAGACAAACAAGGTCAGAAGTGATGGACGAGACAACCAGCATTATTGGTTCACACTCGGCAACAAAATCTACGACATGACCGACTATTACAACACTCTCAACCTCATGAACAATCTTGCAACTTATAAGTTCTTCCCGGACGAATTCTCTGCCATAGTCCAGAGCAATGCTGGTTCCGACATTAAGGCAGAGTTCGACAAAAAGATCACCAATGTGACCGAGCATTCTGCTATCACCCAATGTCTGGACAACATGTTCTACAGTGGCAAGCTCGACTTCAGAACTTCTGCTCGTTGCCAGGTGAACAACTACATCCTGCTGGTGTTCACCATCATTCTCTGTACCGTCATTGTGGTTAAATTCTTGGCTGCTCTGCAATTCGGCTCCAAGCCTCGTCCCGCTCCGCAAGACAAGTTCGTCATCTGTCAAGTCCCCGCTTATACTGAGGGTGAGGATCATCTCAGAAAGGGTCTCGACTCACTTACGTCTCTGGCATATGACAACAAGAGAAAGCTCATCTGTGTCATTTGCGACGGCATGATCGTCGGTGGTGGTAACGACCGCCCTACGCCTAAGATTGTTCTGGATATTCTGGGTGTTGATCCCAAGATCGATCCTCCTGCTCTTCCATTCAAGTCTATCGGTGCCGGTGCTGAACAGCTGAACTACGGAAAGGTCTACTCTGGTCTCTACGAGTTCGAAGGCAACGTCGTTCCCTACATTGTCGTCGTCAAGTGCGGTAAAGAGTCTGAACAGGTCAAATCTAAGCCCGGTAACCGTGGTAAGCGTGATTCGCAGATTCTTCTCATGAGCTTCCTCAACAGAGTCCACCACCGCGCTCCGATGTCTCCACTCGAGTTGGAAATGTTCCATCAAATCAACAATGTCATTGGTGTGGATCCCGAACTTTATGAGTACCTTCTCATGGTCGATGCCGATACTCTGGTCAAGGAAGACGCTCTCACTCGCCTCGTTGCTGCGTGTACAAACGATTCCAAGATCGCCGGTATCTGTGGTGAAACCAGTCTCGAGAACGAAGAACAATCTTGGACCACCATGATTCAGGTTTACGAGTACTACATTTCGCATCATCTGTCAAAGGCTTTCGAGAGTTTGTTCGGCAGTGTCACCTGTCTTCCCGGATGGTAAGTTACATGCAATCCCGACTCTCTGTCTCGCAATGCTAACTCTTCACAGTTTCACTATGTACCGTCTTCGAACAGCAGACAAAGGCAAGCCTCTTATTATCGCCGACGCTGTCATCGAAGAGTACAGTGATTGCAACGTCGACACACTGCACAAGAAGAACTTGTTGTCGCTCGGTGAAGATCGTTGGTTGACAACTTTGATGACCAAGAACTTCCCTCAGATGTCCTTCAAGTTTATTCCTGACGCATATGCACAAACTGCCGCCCCTGAGACCTGGAGTATTCTGCTCTCTCAGAGACGTCGCTGGATCAACTCGACCATTCACAATTTGGCCGAACTCATGCTGATTAAGGACATGTGTGGCTTCTGTTGTTTCTCTATGCGCTTCGTTGTGTTCATCGATCTCTTCGGTACTGTCATCCTTCCCGCCACTGTCGTCTATCTTGTCTACCTCATCATCACTGCATCAACTGGTGGTCAGTTCCCTCTGATCTCGATCATCATGTTGGCCGGTGTGTACGGTTTGCAAGCCATCATCTTCATCGCTAAGAGACAGTGGCAACACATTGGTTGGATGATCTGCTATTTGGCCGCTTATCCCCTGTACTCGTTTGTCTTGCCTGTCTACTCTTTCTGGAAGCAGGACGATTTCTCATGGGGTAACACTCGTGTTGTTATCGGAGAGACTGGTACCAAACAAGTCATTGCTGAAAACGCCGAAACATTCGATCCACGCAGCATTCCTCTGCAACGCTGGGATGACTATGCTTACCGAAACCAACTTCCTGGTCGTCGTGGTATGGTCGCTCAAGAGAAGGATGGCTTCTCGCCTTTCCAGGACAATGGAGCATACGAGATGGATGATATTCGCTCCGTCTACTCTTCAGTCCACCCAGCCTCCACTATCCTCACTGGCCTCCCTAACAACAACAACATGCCCTACCGCCCACCCACCCAATCGCCTGGTCCATACAACGCATACAACCGCATGTCTAGCTACTCACGCTTCACCGATGCTATGCCTGGCGCCAACGAGAACCAACGTCTCATGTCCATGGGCAACATGAGCGATGCCCCACAAGGTCTCCCACGCAACTACAGCGGCCAATATCTATCTTCCCAACCCGATTTGCTCTCACCCAAGCTATCACCCCCTCCCTCTGCAGGCTTCCCTCCTCGCTCCCGCAGCCCGCTTTCTCAGCCTACATCACGTCCTGCCAGCACATTTGGCCTTCCTGGCTTCCAAACCCAGGGAGTAACTGATGGACAAATCGTTGACGCTGTCAGAGACTGCTTGAGGGAAGTCGACTTGGATACGGTGACGAAGAAGCAATTGAAGGTGCTCACAGAGCAACGATTGCAGATGCAACTGGATCCTCAGAAGAGAGCCTTCTTGGACCAGCAGATTGATTTCGAGTTGGCGAACATGTAAAAAAGGGGAATAGGTAGAAGGAAAGAAAGAAAGCTTTTGCATCATATTGGAGTCTGGGTCATAAGTTGTGGAGTTGTTTTGTTTGATTTACTCGTCAATCCTTCGAGAACTCTTTCGCTCTAATGCAAAATTTGTCCATAGCACATGTTAATGACTATTTTTGTTATTCTCTAATATCATGTTCCAAGAGTCTTCGACACGACGATGAGCAATCCTTACACGCTATCCTACAAGAGGAGAGACTTGCATCCTCCATGACTTGACAGGTAACTGTCAGGCGAGAGCCGTGTAAATGATGTGATATCGCGGATGTTCGGAACACTTGCTTGCGTAATCCATTCACATATATCTTGTGGCATACGGTGCTTTATCTAATTTCTTTGCGAACATGAAGTCATGTAGTCTTTCTGTTCGAGGCAATCGCTCACATGTCTTCTTCGAAAACTATTTACATAAGCAAACCTCTTGCATTTGAGTTTGAGGCTCTATCGAGAAGGTTGTCATTGACTCGAGCGAAAGCCTATACAGGCGGTAGTTGGAGCTGCCGAAGGAGCTGGGCAGTTTGACGCGCGGTCTCGAGAGGAGTTGATAGAGACTGGGCTGGAAGAGGTTACAGAGCAACGCTGTGGGCCAGTTCTGATGGACCTCCGCAATTTTCATGTTCGATGACAGACTTGACTGTTCGCTAAGCAGACAAGCTTTCAGGTTTTTTTGACTTCTTCCAACTCGAGTCCAACTTCCAAGAGCGCCGAGACACTCGTGGGCGGCGCCGGTAGACGATCCGTTCTTTGTCCGTTCTCGTACGTCAGTCCTCTCTAAAGGTCTAGTGAGGGGCATGCAGGTGCGTAACTGAAATCGCGAAAGCAGGAAACAGCTACCAGAGCGCTTCCTTCGTCGCGTTCAATGGCTCAGGTAGTAACTCAATCTCTCCATTCCTTTACCTCTTTCTTCTTCCCTTGAGCAAGACTCGGGAATTGTTCCGTGCTATTCTTTGTATATATACACTTGAGCCTCACGCTTCAAGGGCTGGACCCCTCGCACCTTGACGGTCGCGCATTGGCAATTCGATGACGGTACAAGATGAAGACCTTGAACGGCGCCGATACAAGGCGCCGTACAGCACACACCGACCTATACCTACCATCCAAAAGTATCAACAAGAGAAGGAGAAGCGTCAGGAAAATGCCAAAGGTGGAGCTCCACCTCCGAAAGGACAGGAAGATGAAAAGGAAGATCGAGACAGCGCGAATCGATACCTTTACTCGAGAGAGCACAGCAATGCCGGCTCCGACAACTCAGATCTCGACAATCCGGCGCACGAAAAGAAAGACCACTCGCATCGTTTCAAGAAGAAGCTCGTTGGCGGCGGCGCACACGATGCTGCAGACTTGATGAACGACACGTCTGAGGCTCCTGTTCAAGATCAAGATCCAAAGACACGACGCAAGGCTATAGGCAAGAGCAAGCGCAAAGGCGAACGCGCCTATCGAGAGGTCACTGACCCAGTCACCCATCTTCCCGTCCGCATCCACGACTTGCAACCTGGAGACTTGAAAAGAGTACCCGAAAACCTAGGGCCACCAGGCTCCGAGACTAGGTCGGCGACTGGTCTGGCCAACAAGAGGAAGAGTCAGGACATACTGGCAGATGAGACCCAAGAGATTGGAAGACATCATGCCGCCCTGGAGAACCTCTTCCCACCGCCAGACTTTGACGAAATCAGGAATCGCATGAACAAGATACAAAAGCTAGGAATTACAATTGGCGTCGTGGTTGTTTTTGTCGCCATCGGCCTCTACAAGACTGTCGGTACATTCCTCTTTGGGCGCAACGATGCACTCGCCGGTGTGTCATGGAGCTTCCTTTGGCCATACTTCTCGAGTGGTCTTGCTACCATCATGCTCGTTGCCCTCACGGTCGCTGTCATGTTCTGGATTCACAAGTGGACCGATAGACAAGTTCAGAGATTATGGGAGGAAGAGATCTGGCACGCCGACAAGCACTCTGCGAAGAGCCAAGATGGCAAGGAGGAAACCACTCAGTGGCTCAACAACATCTTGACCTCACTTTGGCCGCTCGTCAACCCGGACCTTTTCATCTCACTGGCAGACACAGTCGAGGACGTCATGCAGGCCTCGCTTCCATCAGTCGTCCGCATGGTCAGTATCGAGGATATTGGCCAGGGTAGTGAGTCGATGCGCATTCTGGGTATCAGATGGCTTCCTACTGGTGCTGCTGCGCGTACAGTCGGTGTTGATGGCAAGCTCAGCCCTGAAGATCAAGACAGTCACAACGATCGTAATGTGCCCGGTGAGTGGCAGGTGGATGACAACGCATCGCCTGACCAAAATCAGGATTCGGACCAGGCTCAGGGTTCCAAAAAGTCGAATGGTCAAGAAGAGGCAGACAACAAACAAATCGCAGAAGGCATGGAGGCCGAGGAAGGTGACTTTATCAACCTTGAAGTTGCCTTTGCTTACAGAACCCGCTCTACCTCGAAGAAGTTCAAGGACAGGGCGAAGCATGCTCATTTGTACATCTCGTTCTACCTTCCTGGAAACATCAAGATCCCGATATATGTCGATCTGCGAGGCTTCGTCGGTATCATGCGCTGCAGATTGCAACTCACACCAGACCCTCCATTCTTCGCTCTGTGTACTTTTACGCTTCTCGGACAGCCCAATGTTGATGTAGCCTGCACTCCACTGACGAGAAAAGGTCTGAACATTATGAACTTGCCAGTTATATCGCATTTCGTCCAGACTGCTGTTGACGCTGCAGTGGCCGAATATGTCGCACCGAAGAGCATGACTATCAATCTCCAGGACATGATCTCTGGCGAGGACTTCAAAAAGGACACTAGAGCGAAGGGTGTCATAGTGGTCAAGATCAAGCGTGCCTTTGATTTCAAGGAAGGAGATCCTGCTATTCCATTGGTCAGAGAAGGCTCGGCCGATCCATATGTGACGGTGGGCTGGGCCAAATTCGTCAAGCCACTATGGTCAACTCGCGTCATCCTATCCGAAATGAACCCTCATTGGGACGAAACTGCGTTCATCTTGGTCACCGCTGATGAACTGGACGTAGATGAGAGACTTCGCGTACAGCTCTGGGATTCCGATCGCTTTACTGCAGATGACGATCTTGGTCGTATAGAGATGGATCTCAAAGAAGTCATGCGCAACAAAGAGACGAAAGGCAAAATGGCTGATCGCGTTGATGGCTTCAAGGCTCTACATGCGGGTGAAGGTCTGCCGGGCAAACTCGAATGGAGCGTTGGTTATTTCCCAAAGGCTCACATCATCGACGAGCAACTCAAACGCCAGACCGAGCAACCGGAAATTCGCTCAAGAGATGCTCTGGAGAAGATGGTTGAAGAGTCAGCTAATCGTAAACTCCGCGAAGCCAAGAAGGACGAGAGCAGAGAAACTGAACAGCTCAAGCTACAACAATACAAGGAGGTTGAAGATGCGATGATCATTTCTGCACCACCTCTTCACGACTACCCCAGCGGTATTCTAGCCGTTCAGATCCACGAAGCCACTGGATTGGAAGTACGTGCTCACCATAACGCTGCTGGATACAACGACGACCCGGAGCCGAGTGGGATTGAAGAGCAGGGCGATGAACTCCCATCTTGCTACTGCAACATCATTCTCAACCACCAAAAGATTTACCGCACACGCGTCAAGCCTAAGAATGCAAAGCCCTTCTTCAACGCAGGTACTGAGCGCTTCATTCGTGATTGGAGGACTGCAGAGGTCTACATCGTTGTACGAGATGCCCGCGTACATGAAGATGATCCTGTGATGGGTATAGTACGTCTACCGTTGATCGACATCATGAAGAAACGCTCTCAAGTCAACGGCACCTATCCTTTGTATGGTGGTGTAGGCTATGGCCGCATTCGAGTCAGCATGGTCTTCCGCTCTGTAGAGAGCCAACTGCCAAAGGAATTGCTGGGTTGGGACTGGGGCACCCTCGTCGTCGATCCTCGTATTACTTCTGGCTCGAACTTCCCCTCCGATCTTCAAGGGTGTCGTATCAAGATCCAAACAGCGATTAGTATGGCACATATGAAAGCACACAAAGACGAACACGCATGGACAGGCCGCCACAACAACGGTGTCCATCTAGGTGTCCGTCGTCGCTACGCCAGTTGCCTGATAATCCAATTCCGCAAAGACACTTCTCTACGCGACAAGACCGCTGCTTTTGCCGTCCTCTGGCTCTGCGAGATCCCCGACAACGAACAGATATCACTAACTCTACCTGTCTGGAAAGGCGACCTGAAACGCGCCACAACCTGCAAACTCGACTCCTACGGCGACAAAGTCGGTGAAATAAACATCAGTCTCAAATTCTGCAGAGGATTAAGCAGATACCACAAAAAAGTAGCCAAGCACGACAAACATCTCACCGATGTATTCGAAGTCGTAGAAACCGAAAGATTCCAAAAAGCAAACAGCGAACAAGACGACCCCGGCGCCGTCAAGAACAAAAACCTCTCCAGCACAAAACTCTCAGACGCAACAGGAGCAAACAAAGGCAGCTGCCCCCACGCCGAAGGTGACTCCTCCAACGACTCCTCCTCGGACTCTTCCTCCTCATCCTCCTCCACCACCACCACCGAATCCCCCAACAAACTCTCCCGCCTAAAGCAAAAGCTATCACATACCCGCCACTCCAGCCTCTCCAAACTGACCACCGGCACCGATGACGATAAAACCCAACGCAACACCAATGGAAGCAGAAATGTGGTGGATAGTTATCAGGAGTACAGGGAGCATAGTAAACAGATCAATCGTAGGCATAGGGGTGTGATGCAGTTTAAGAGTGCGAGGACGATGTGGTGGATGAAGCATAAAGCTGAACATTTGCAAGATCGTATAAGTGGGATTTTTGAGCATCATGAGAGGGAGACGGGGATTGAGAGTGAGGCTTGAGGTAATAGAGAGAGTGATGGGAGATGAGGGTTGGTGTAAAAAGTTAATAGATGGGAGAGATGCAGAGATATGAAAAAGTTGTTTAATGTTCAATCACTTTGTTTGACAGGAAGTTGTCTAATCGATGAATGAATTCCAAAAGAGTGTTAGACTCTACAATATGTCGAGAATATCACTCCGAGGACGAGTGAAAGTGTTGGTATCGTGGACATGAATGATCGGGATGTCAGTCCATAGTCTTGGGCAAGTCGACGACTGTCAACGAAAGCTTACAAGCGGAAACCAACACGTCGGTGAGTTTCGATCATAGCTACAAATAATCGATCACATGGTGAACATTGACAGGCAAGTAAAAGGTACATATACTAAATGTACCCCGTAATCCAGTCCATGGACTTGCATAAAACCACGAACGATGGAACGAGCCTTGTACTCCGTTCTGAACTCTCCTGCCCTCTATTTCTTCGAACTAGACTCGATACTACCAAACAAGCAGCTTCCGCATCGAACGTGTCTGGTACGCATATCATCCAACGGTTTGGTCTGTAATGAGAAACCATGCAACAGATGCCACGACAGACCCTGCGTAGTCAAACTAGACGACAATACCGCAATCATATACTATCGAGACGATAAACCCTGGGTAGGTAATCGATTCACTGATATCGATTTGCCGGTCAACGTCTTGAGAGCAAGCCAGTAGTTTAGGTTGATGGGTCCGGGAAGCATTCTTGAGCCTCATGGATTCGACAATGGTTACAAACCCTTCTTGCTTCTTGTAGAGTCGTTGTTGTGTGAGAAGCGTCATGCTAGATGACTGCCACCGCTGACGAAGCCACAGACGCTGTCAAGGTCGAGGCACTGGTACAATGATAAATACCGCCTATGCGATCGAGCCACTGCATACTATTCCAGAACATCTCTTTGCAAGTGGAAATTGAGAATCAAAAGCACCCACAAGCTAATCCCCGTAATGGCCTCGACCGCCCTTATGTCTCTTGAAAGAACAACGGGACGCGAAATTCAAAGAAAGCACATGTCATGTGAAAAAGCCCGACGACGCCATAATTGCTTTTCCCATTCCCCATTTCGGCTGGGTGGTATTTTTAAACCCGCGCTCTATCGATTGTGTCAAGATGAAACACAAGCCCTCGTGTCATGGGTTTTGAATGAATCAAGAGAGGAGGTAAGCCAAGCATACTCGCCCGCTTGACCTTGACTCTTCCTGCCGAATGCTTTTCTTCTCGATTGTCATGGCTGCTTGGCTGATGATGTTAAGCATCTCGTCCTTGGTGTGTCATTACTCCGTACACGCTTGTTGGTCTGTGAAAGCCCACAAATATTTCGTGCTTGTGGAGATGGGCTGCGGATGATCGTCTGGAGAGCCAGATTGGATGTAGGGATGTCGCTTTACGCAACTTCTTGTCCCGGGCTGGTATCGAAGAGTCTTGTTGATGTATACTTGTATCATGTCCGATGCTGATGTGCTCGACTTGCAATCATGTCCGGACAGTGCGGAGTAGACATCACCATTCTTCCGGGCGCGACAACCACTAGTGACTTCATGAATGAATGAGCGCTGGCAAGATGCGAGGACTATGTGCATAATGTAAAAGATCAACATCTGAAGTTGTCACACAACATGCTGTCGGCTGGGGGACATGAGAGCACTGCTTGTCCAGAAGCAAGGACAGTAAAAGCACGCTGGCTGTCCAATATTCCAGCACGAATTGTGATGAGCAGCTAACGTTTCTGCGCGAGAGGGTCGCATGCATCAAATCTTCTGAAAACACCGGACGATCAACCCGGCGTCAACATGTTGATCAACACGCCTGCGAATCTGTTTTTGCGGTGGCAACGAAGAACACTCCTCGCTGTCTTTGAAACATAATCCTCAACAGACAAGCACACCGAGCAGTGGTGTTTTTGACTTTTTCAGACGGATGCAACACTGTTTTCTGCCACGGCTCGCGGAACCTGGAGGCGATCTTTTGCTTGACAGAGATGTGCCAAGTCGGAGGGCTCGATCGAGCGACCGAGGAAGCAGCCACTTTTTACTGACGATCATGCGTGTTGCTCAAGGCTCTAACAACGGGTATCACGGGACCCGCTAAGCTTGAGTAGAAGCTGGAAAGTATGATTGAAAATTAGCAAGCTTTTGCGAAGGATATTCGTAATACCAAAACCTTGACGCGACGTTCAGTCTGTAGGAGGCTGGATGTCAGCCATTGGATATGCAAGCTTGGTCGAGAGGGCAACTTGTCCAGCCAGCGAGCAAGCTGGAATGGTTGGTGTGCTCCACACAATTCGAGCTCAGCCACCAAAGACCAAGTGCGGAAATATTTAGGGCAAATCTTGTTTGTTTGGGGACGGGAAAGAATCCCGGACGTTGATCTGAGCCACGACTGGGGGAGATGGATTAGAGGACATTGGACTCTCCTGACGAAGAAATAGATAGGTAGCTATCAAGATTGGCAGCAGTACGAGCCGCAATTTGGAGGACTTTAGTTGAGCAATCAAATCGTTGCTGATAACGGACATGTAATAGATCGAAAGGAGAGTCAGAACGATGCGAGATTGCGGTGGCTGCAGGGATGACATCCAGCCGAAACAGTTCGAGCACCGGGACATGTCAAAGCGCCTGGCCAACGACAGAGCGCAAGCACGAGATCGTCTATCATCACAATTTATGACGGGCTGTGGATGAGGTTGGCGAGGGCAGAAAGGGCCGTATTCGATAACAGGAATTGTGTTGAAGGCTTGGGTGTCGAGGTTCGGTGGAGCGGGCGCACGAGTTCTACACGTTCGCCACGCAGAATTGAGTCTAAAGAAAGCACCGAAAGACAAGAGTTTCCATTCCGCGGCGCTCTACGGCGGCCAGAGCCTGGGGAAACCTGATGTTCGGTGGTGAGCCTGGGTGGTGGTGGTGTTTGTGCAGGAAATAGCCGCGTAACGATGTTTGCCACTAAAATGGCACTAAGGACTTGGCTAAAGCTCAACCCAGGGCGGACATCTTTCAAAACAACCCCCTGCCCGGCCCTCTCTTTTCGCTGCCACCTTCGCACCTTCCTCTCGTTGAACCCATTACGAGTGTTTCTATTCCGCAAAAGGCCGCTTCTCACATTCGCTCTCACATTTCTGTTGCATCTGGTCCTTTCCACTTGCACTACACTTATTCCAGCGCTTCTTCACCTGCAACAGTTTATACACTTTCAAGGTATGTTTTTATCTGCTCTCTGGCTTTTTCAAACATCCATCTTTTGTCCCCGACACTCCTTCACTTGGCCCGTCTTGTGCACTCACATTGGGTCGCTCGTGGTACTTGAACAGAAGTTTCTCAGTCGCACATCACCCCCTCTTTTGTGTATACATCACAACAGGCCATCTTTACTGACGCGCGGCCTCTCAGTTAATACCCTCTCACAATGTCGATGAAGTTCCTTGTTCCGGCACTCGCTGCCGTTGGCGGTGCCTACGCCCAGAGCTCTTGCAGCGTCTCCGGTACCACCACCATCAGCTCCGCCGCTGAGGCCTCTGCCCTCTCGGCCTGCTCCACCTTCTCTGGTTCCATCGCTATCGCCTCGGGCCTCGGCGACGCTGTCTCGTTCCCTAGTGTCAAGAGAATTACTGGAGATCTTGTCGCAACCAACAACTCCCTGATTCCCTCCATCTCGGCCGACAGCCTCCAGACCATTGGCGGTGCCTTCATCCTCAACGAGCTCCAGATTCTCTCGACTCTGTCGTTCCCCCAGCTCAGCCAGGTCGACTCCATCCAATGGAACGCCCTTGCTGGTCTCCAGCTTCTGTCCTTCACCACCGGTGTCCAGCAGGCCAGCGAGCTCAACATCCAGAACACTCAGCTCCAGACCCTTGACGGTATTAACCTTGCTGTTGTCGACACTGTCTTCATCACCAACAACAACTACCTGAACGACATCTCTATGCAGCTCGGTAACATCACCAACTCGCTCAACATCGAGTCCAACGGTGGCAACGTTTCCGCCATCTTCCCCAACCTGATCTGGGCCAACAACATGACCTTCCGCAACGTCTCCACCATTGCCCTCAACTCGCTCGTTTCCGTCAACGGCTCCCTCGGCTTCTACTCCAACGAGTTCGAGTCGCTGCAGTGCGCCAACCTTACCACTGTTGGTTCCAACAAGGGTGACTTGACCATCGTCTCCAACCAGAACCTTAACAACGTCTCCTTCCCTTCGCTCAAGAAGGTCGGCGGTGGTTTCTCCATCCAGAACAACACCGAGCTTATGGTCATTGACGGTTTCCCCAAGCTTGCCACTATTACTGGCGCTTTCGATCTTTACGGTGACTTCACCAAGTAAGTTCATCTGTACGATCAAGTCATAACAATTTGCTAATACATCGCAGCGTCTCTGCTCCTGCTCTTAACGAGGTTGACGGTGCTTTCAACATCCAGTCCTCTGCTCAGCTCACTGGTTGCGACGCCTTCCAGAAGCTGAAGTCTGGCTCCCAGATCCGCGGCAAGTACTACTGCAACGGTACCGTCTCCAAGCCCTCCGGTGTTGGCTCCAACCCCAGCACCACTGGCTCCAACGGCTCCAAGTCCACCCAGTCAGGTTCCGCCAACGCCATGTACGTTCCCACCGCCGCTGCTGGTGTCATGGGTGTCGTTGCTGCCATGTTCGGTCTTCTGTAAACGGGTCCTTGCTTGACTTCGTGTTGATCCAATTGCATGGCGTTTCGATTTCATTTTCTTTGTCTTGCGTAGACTAATCCACGGGACATTTCCAATTTATTTCCAATGACCCGAAGGTTTATTCTACTCACATACTGGCTCCGAGTTTCATCTGAGCGAAAGCATTCTTTTAAAATACAGGATAGCGATGCATCGAATGGTCCTTTTACTCACAAAGTTTATTTCCTTTTTTCTTCTAATGGCTTCTAACGAGTTAGGCGGTCGGGGTTCTATTGTAATAACTCTTATTATCGTATGAGATTCTTCGTGTTCATACTTCTTCAAACGAATTTGTTTACTTCAAATGTCTGTTTTCAAGGAAAATTTCGCGTGCCGCTTTTTGATTGAAATCGTTCAACCTGAGACGCCCAGTGCATGATTAGCCGACGAGATGTCTCATGCAAGGGATCTTTTGACTTTCGACACAGGGAGGAATACGCTGAGCTTCTCTGAACGTCACGCCGTGTCATGAACAAGTTGTTTGTCCTCCCCTCTTCTTTGTTCTCACCAAGAAGACCTTGAACAACCTGTCTCCACACCGATCTCGATACTGCATCCAGCCGGGGACCATCAGCATGAGGTCGGCGAACAGATGCGTCTGCATCGTCTCGATATAGTAAAGATAGCGGGATCAATGTCGACCCATGACAGCGCGCATCGGGTGCTACACAGCGCGGATGCTGTTTCATCAGTCTTCAGGGTCCTGTGCGACCTTAGCACTCTCTTCGCGCCTGTTCAAAAGAGCAAACGTATAAGAGACATCCTACGCATGAGCTTGTTTATTGAGAGTGGAGACTTGGAGCCACCGCCCGCATGAGCAGAACGCCTCTTCGTAAAGGGATGGCTGAACCAACCGGGGCAATCGGGATGGCAAGCACTGACAGTCGCACAATGCAATGCTCATCATTCGACAACCGCTCTCACAGACCGACCATTAACTTCCGGCAGTTGAGTTCATCGTGCATCAACCTGGTCAATGCCCAGTGGCATTGCCGACCAACTATTGGACCATCCATACATGCATCTTCTTGGGAGTAAGCAACTTACATCGGAACTGCAAATCTGGTGGTCTTCGCAGGTTGCTTTTAGAGCACGATTCGCTCAAGCCAAGACCCACTGCGTTCCCAGAACTCGGTCAGTCAGTTGCTGCATATCTCCCAAGTCATTTCAGCGTCTCCATCTCAACCTCGACTAACATCGAACGCCGTGTGGATACTCTATCTTCGCTCATCGGTTTGGAGCATGCTCATCTGATGCTCTAGAACAGGTGCACGCTCCCGTCGTGCCACAGAGATTCTGGTGTGCATTTCCGCCTGTCGTTCGCATGGCAAGGTTGACATTCGAAGCAGCTATCCGTCTGATAACGACATGTTGATGACATTTGAAAGAGCGGTATGGTTTTTTTGCTTGTCATGACAGGCAGACGAGGGACAACCCGCATGACACCTACAGTGCAGAGGACTAAGATGTCAAGCACTAACGGAAGATTTTCCGATCTCTGCGGCACAGAGTCTCCCCTCATCAACAACAGCGGCCCTCGGATCTGGTCCGCGGCCGCAAGGGACACAGAACCCGGGTGCCGGACCCTCACATCGCTAACCGCCTATCGCAAACATGACACGGGACCAAATACGCTGGATCCGGTCAGACATCTCAGGATGGTGCTCGTTCTTTTTGCAAGCCACAAACTAATCAACTGCCTCGGTAGGTCTCTGATCCTTCGAGTTCGATATATCATATTTTACTCTGGTCACAGCTGCTCGTGCCCCGGCTAATATGCTTCAATCCCTCTGCTGCGCCGCGCGCGCATCGTTGAACGAATCACAAGGACATATCTGCCCAAGATATGGACGTAGGCCCGCTCTGGTTGCTGTTGTTGTTGCCGCGCTGCATACGGCTTCTCATGTCCCGAATGCTAGTTGCATCTTTTCGACTTGACATACCCCTTGACAATATGCATTCGTCGACAACATGCATTCGCAAATCGACATGCAGAAGAGTGCCTCACATTGATCTTGATGTCCTCTTCTGCAGAGTCATAACGCATTTGAATGAGAGCGGACTGTTCAGAAAGCAGCGGTGAAGGAACTTGATGCATATCAGCAAGCCCAAAGTTGGAACAGGTCTGGCGGTTGCGTGACTGGAGAAGATCTGGAAGGAAGTCGACCAGGTTTGCGAACTGCTGCCCTGCAGATAGGCTCAAGCGTCAAGAGGCTTGCACCAGTAGAATCCTTCTGTTGGCCTTCTCGGCTCAACCTGTAACTGCCCTGAGCGGCAATGGCTGCTGTGTTAACGCTAGTCATGCTGTGTCCAGACGGTAAAAATGACATGGTGGAGAAGACATGATACTGACCATGTCCTCAGCCTCTGTAAGTATATCAAGTCGGTGAATACCTTCCTTTTCGTCTTCATCCTTCATCCTCCATCCAATCTACAGTACATCAATTGGCCTGGTTCTTTGCTACATTGTTCATTGTTCTTGGTCTTTTGGGTTGGTTTTCTTCTTTGCCTCTTGCTTGATTCGAACGTGCTCTCTACCGCATCGACAGAAGTCAAACACACGCTATCACCCTTCATACGGCACTACACGAACTCCCCTCAGACCTCGACTATCACCTCGCTCTCGGTACAAAGATACTTCTGATTCTTTAAAAGCAATTCAACATGGTCTACGAATCGTAAGTCCTTGGACCGATCAACACAAGAGTCATCGAAACTAACACAACGTAGGCATAACCAGGAAGTCTTTGGACGTAGAGCAGTAGATCGCGTCAGGCAGGTCGGGGATCATCTGATGTCTCATCCCGTACATGCTCGAAATGACATGGCTGCATCTCGTACGCAGCCAACGACTGGCACTCCTTCGTTTCTGAACCATCAGAACGGTCTGCCAACAAGACTGGCGCCTACCTTTGCGCTGAACCATGCTCCCACGACTCTTCCGCCTTTCAAGGAACTTGCGGAGGTCGCTGGTCAGTCGCAATTTCAATACATGCGCGCTCCTTCGGTTGGATGTGAATACATTCCAGTCCCGCTCATCAGAACCGAGTCTACACTCATCTCACCCCCTGAGTCTGTTGCTTCGTTCACGCCAACACCATCCAGATCTGTGTCGCCAATCCCGGCCAAAATTGCTCCACCTGCCAGCCGAGCCAAGAGACAGAGTCCCTCTTACAGAGTCGAAAAGACCACCAAATCTGGCAAGTGTAAGAACTACTCTGCAACGGCAAAGGCACAGGATTTGGAGAACAACATGCGCATTGAGGCAGCCCAGCGCCCCTACAGAGATGGTGTCCGAGTACCCGGCAGCACCAGCGGTCTTCACTCTTTTCCTCGGTTCGATCCCATGCATGCACCTTGCGAGGCCAAACGCACCAAATCGGTGACTGGCAGCAGCGACCCGAACACCCGCCACAATATGGCACAGACTCATCTCCGTGCTGAGAAGGGATGCTATAGGATGATTCTGCAGCGCCTTCTTGTCAGTGGCTTGCACTGGAGAGGTGATAAGTTTCAAACAACGGTCAACGCCAAAAGCAGTGGCATGTTGTACGAGGAGAAGAATATCCTGGAAGCGGGTACACAGCTCATTCCGATTGCCTTGATCTTCATGCAAGAGCTGTTCGGTCAAGACGGCATGCAACAACTCAGTACTATGCTCGACTTGTTCGAACCAGAGGACGTAGGCCCCGCAGAGGTGGTGAGAGATGAGCGCGATGATGACAAGACCTACGAACTCAAGCTCCAGGCAGCAAGAATTCAGGTCATCGAGGAGGCACATCTCCCACTCGGCTTGAAGAACATCAGAAGTCGAGACGAACTTCTTAACGTTGTTCAACAGAAGCTCATGCCCATTGCCAATGACCTTGGCAAAAATGTTCTACATGAGATGTTTCTCCGCAAGCCCAGAGAGAGTCGTGCCATGCTTTGAGCGAGAAGGGAAGGCAAACTGTTTTTTGGAGATGGCTTGATGATTCTAACGACTACCCTATGTTTTGTTTTTGTTCTGGATGGTTTTCGGCGCTTCAAAAAAATGTTTTATCAATGGAGGAGGGTATGAGAGATGTTCCGGCAGCATATTTACACCCACTCTAGCATACATTGTACTTTAATGAATAAACCATGACCGAATCTTGCAAAGGTTCCTTGTGCAATGTGATGATGGTGAAATGCCTGACTCAGGGGCGGGAGGAGTGCGCAATAATTAGGTGGCTTTGGATGCTGGGGTTGACGGAGAATATCATTGCCAGATGGGGAAGAACGACTGTGGCAGAGAGGCCAGCCGTCGCAACAGGAAGGAACGACTGCAGACAAAACTCGCAATTCCCCTAGACAAGGCTGGAAGGACCTGATATTCGAAGAAAGCTCAACATATCCCTCGATCCCTCCTCGACAATTCCACGGATAATAGCTTGCCAAGGCGTACCTGCCAGATTCCAAGCAAGCCAACGCCCTCCGGATTCCCTGAAGCGCCAGCCAGCGCCGACGAGGTTGCTGTCATCTCGAGTTTCCTGCGACAGGCCGCCTGGTTTGAAGTGGTCATAACTGCATATCGCCATGCTGTTGCCCAAGAACGGCGTGTCATGGAAGGCGGCACAGGCCAGGCTGCCTCCGACCAGAGCTGTATGGACTTTTCTCACACGTACGCGCTTCCTGTTGGTCGTCGCCATAGTCGGCCTCGTCATTTTGTTATGGAGGGGCGTCACAGGTACCGCCGAGGACCTGCAAAAGTAAGCTTGACTATCTCCTGGAGTTTCATGCGACAGATGATCTTGACGACCTCGACAATCGCTGTGCGCTGTCGCTCCAGCTGCCCTCTCTATCTACCATGCTGACCCGTCAGATTCTACTGCTTCGGACCGGCCAAGTCGCCCATGCAAATGACACCCAATGAGCAGATGCTATGGACTGGAAGCCTACAAACCCCCGTCATCTTCAATCACCACGCTCCTGTCGAGGTCAACCACACCACCATCAACAGTGTCGACCTCAACCCCATAAAGAGCACGAGACAGGCCATTGACAACAAGGAGCGCGTTCTCCTTCTCACCCCTCTACGCGACGCCGCTCCCTACATCAACGACTACTTCGATCTCATTTCGCAATTGACCTACCCTCACGAGCTGATCGATCTCGCTTTCCTCGTTGGCGACAGCACCGATGACACCCTCGCCGTCCTCGCCAAAGAACTCGAGCGCATCCAAAGTCGTCCCGACTCGATCCCTTTCCGCAGCGCAACCGTGGTTCAGAAAGATTTCGGTGTTCATTTGAGCCAGAGTGTCGAAGACAGACACGGTTTCGCTGCTCAAGGTCCTCGCAGAAAGGCCATGGGCAAGGCTAGAAATTACCTTCTCAGCGCTGCCATGAAGCCTGAGCACAGTTGGGTCTACTGGCGTGATGTCGACATCAAGGACAGTCCTTCCAAGATCATTGAGGATTTCATCGCTCACGACCGCGATGTTCTTGTTCCCAGTATGATCATGTGTTGATTGCATCTTTTGAACACTCTGCTAATTGCCATACAGATGTTTGGTTCCACCGTTACGAGAACGGCCGCGATATTGAAGGAAGATTCGACTACAACTCATGGCAAGAGTCCGAGAAGGGTCTCAAGCTAGCCGCTACCCTCGACAAAGACACCGTTCTCGCAGAAGGTAAATCCCCTCCTACCCACCCATCCTCTTATCCACCCACTAACAACCCTTCTCAGGCTACAAAGAATACGACACCGGCCGCACCTACATGGCCAAAATGGGCGACTGGCGCGAAGACAAAGACGTCGAAATCCCTCTCGACGGCATCGGCGGCGTCAACATTCTCGTCAAAGCCGATGTTCACCGCAGCGGCATCAATTTCCCTTCTTACCCTTTCGAAAACCAAGCCGAAACAGAAGGATTTGCTAAGATGGCTAAGAGAGCAGGATACGGGGTTTACGGGTTGCCGAATTATATTGTGTGGCATATTGATACGGATGAGAAGCCTGGAAATGCGTAGGGTAGTGAGGTTTTAGATTGTTTGTGGATTTTCCTTCTTTTTTTTTATGAAAGAAAATATGTATTCTTTTTTCTATTTTCTTTCGCTTTTTTCTTCTTTACTTTGTTCGATGATGGATATGTGTTGATTGCGTTTCTCGGTAATCTTTCTTGAGTACTAGACTTGGGTATTTGGCACGCAGACAGTGGAACAAAGCATATAATCAGTATTACCGAGAGAAAAGGTTGTGGTTGTCATCTTCTCATCAACATCTCGTACATATCATCACCGGCCTTGTAGTAGAATTGACAACCGAAGGTGCAACTAACAACACGACTGCAGAAGGTCAAGATAACTCAAAAAAACATCAGACTATCTGATGAATGACACATTCAACATATATGTCTGTCTGCAAGGGCTTACGGGGATGGTAATAGTGTTGGCAGGATGATCATTTAATAGCCAGGGTGACACCACCTGTCAAAAAGTCTTGGGGTCAAATCCAGCTTCCGACCCTCCACCACCTCCTCCTCTACCGATTCAAGCTCAGCAGATTCTCAACATACTTCCTAGCATCAACACCAATCCCACCAGCCATAGCACCAGCACTACCCCATCCCGCACCTTGCGCATCTTCACTCTCACTGCTTCCTCCCCTGACGCCAACCAAATTATACATCCCACTGCTAACTCTACTCGCCATGCCCTTACCCATTCCCATACCCATACCAATACCCTTGCGCTCCACAACATGATCCCTAGCTTTCCTGACCAAAAACGCAGTCCTGGCAAACTCGGTGGGACGAGGGTATTTGGCTTCGTCGTCGCCGGGTTGAGGGATGCGGAGCCAGACTACCCACCAATGCCGCGTTGTTTTGGAGGTGCGTTCTGTTTCTTGGGTGTTGCGGGAGGAGTGCTGGAGTGTGAAGAGGATGTGTGAATGTACGTTTAATGCTTCCAATCTCGTCCATTGAGGCTGCGCATCCCTGCCCGAGGAGCTGATACCAGTGTAGGGAGTCTGCCCATGATCAGGTATATTAGGCAAACTCGTATGACAAGAAAGATTAACAGGATCGTAGACCAAATCCCACACCGGACTGTTTCGGGGCGGTGCAAATGGCGCAGCAGCAGCATTAACAGAAGTAGGTTGTGGTGGCGAGGAAGTCGCTGCTGTTATCCTCTCTGCAACTTTCTGCGCTGAAGTGCTGTTGAGAAGGGATTTATACAATGGACGTATATGTTTATGCAACTCGCGGTAGAAAGCAGTGATGCTGAGTGAAGGCGTGCGTTGCTCAAACAGAAAAACGTGGATAAAAGGGCGATGGATGTATACCAATACCCTCAATCGAGAGGAAGTATCGGTATTCACGAAACTGTCTCGAGAGTCCAAGTCATCGTTGGCAGTGTCGCCTTTTTCTGTCAATTCTACTTTGACGGTGCGTAAAAGGTTGCGTTCCGCTTCGGGAATTTCGGAGCCGCCGATTGTAGAGTCACTGTCGTGGTCTTTTTCTTCTGCAGGTTCGAGGTCGAGGTCGCCGCGGTAGCCGACGAGGAAATGGCCGGAGTTTTCTTGGTGGCGTTGGCGTTGTAGGGCGGCCATTGCTTGGTAGCCGTCTGGATTGGGATCTAGATGTTGCATTGGGGGTTGATCCTTGTTGTCGTCTTTTGATTTTGGGAAGGAAGCGCCTTTGACGGTCTTTGAGCTTGAGGTTGATGTGCGACGTGGCTGTTCTGGTCGTTTTGGTGACTCTGGGCGTTTTGCGCCTGATGCCAGACCGAAGGTGAGGTATTTGACCCATTTGTCTGAGCTGCCGAGGTTCCAGTTTGAGGATTGTTCCGGGAGTGGCGGTGGTTGGTTGGAAGCGTGAGAGTCGGCGGAAGCACTGGCTCGATTAAGAGAGGCTTCGACAGCGCTGACGATAGGAGGTGGAATGCCAGGATGTGAAGCAACCTGAGTGCCTGGAGTACCGGTAGCGTGATCGTGAGAGGCAACTCTGTCATGCATTTGTGGACGGGGATCTGGTGGGAGTTCGATGCCCTTCAATCGATCTATAGCCTTGTTCTTGAGGGCGTCTTCTGTGGCAGGTGGAGTTTCAGGCTCTTCGACTGGCTGGCGCCTGCGCTTCTTACGGCGCTGTCGGTGTGGGTTATCTTTTACGCCGTAAGCGTGCTCACCGTAGGCATATATGTCGCGGACCCAGGTGGATATGTCACGGACTGAAGGACGCGTGATGGCGCCTACACCACTGAAGATGAGGCCATCAGGGGCTTGAGGTTCGGATCCGCAGCCCAGCCAGGGAAGACCTTGACGGGTATCCTGAGAAGGATCATTGGTGATGTAGTCGTCCTCTGGTGGAGCAGGTTCGCCGAAACGGTGGACTAGCAAGTCGACCAGGCCCTCGGTGCGGTGTACTAGGTCTTCGAGCACCTCTCTGTCTCCACTGCCCCAATCTTCCTCGCCTACACCATAGCCCAATTCACCTCCTGCTGCAAGCTTCAAGCCTCCAAAGATGTCAACAGCGGGATTGCCGTGTAGCAAAACGTCCCAGTTGCGGCAGAAGCGGGTCCAGAAGCGATCGAGCATGGCCGAGAACTTGTCTGGGGTGAGCTTGACGTACATGTCGCTGAGTGAGGGGCCATGATGGAGTGTAAAGACGCGGTAGGCGGTAAGGATCTGTTGGAGGAGGAGCGGAGCCGGGCTGACCTCGCGCGACGAGTATTCGTATTCGTGGTCTTTGTTGGATGACGGGAGACGCGTGAGGTCGACAGACTGCAGGACGTGGGTCAGCTGTGGATGGGTAGATGATGGAGGACTCGTCAACATACAGCCAGAACCCACCAGTCCTTCTCCAGTTCGTGCATCAGGATACGCGATTTCTCCGTCTCGACGGCTTCAATGGGCTCGCCGTCGGAAAAGTTCCTTGACCATGTTTAACACGCAAACCCCAGTGGTCAAGCAAGCAGCTGGTTGTACCTGGCAAACCCTGCCATGCCTTGGGCAAGGCCAATCTGTCGTAGCTTCTCATTCTCATTCAGTCGCTCCTCGTCGGCCGTTGCTTTGGCTTTCGTACGTCCATCCCGGGCTGAGCGCGAATAGTAGAAGACGACTTGGTCGCCGAATGTCTCGTCTGTCGGTCCCAGCGGCGGACTATAGATGGAGAAGAAGGACAGTTGCGCCGGCGTGAACTGTTCCGCGTCCATGGTAGGAGAGCCTCTAGTCCATTAGCGACGTTGATGTGTCGGTCATGAGGCTCTAAACTTCGACTGCTCCGCTACCAAAAGGGTGACGTCGATTCGCGCCTAGACTCGATTCATCATAGAGATCGAACTGCACACGACAACTTCCTGTCTTCTCTTCACATTATTATCTGGTTAAGTCTGAGTCTTCTTTCTTTTGTTTGTATTGCGTCTCTTGCCAATGTCGTTGTCATCTATACCAAACACTGGTGTGGCCATCACCAATCCACTCGTGCTGTACCGAGCCCTGCTTGCGACCAATCGTATAACTCAAGATCCTGCCCAACATAGACTCGGTAAGCTGTTCAGACTTTGAATTCACTTACTCGTATACCAACCTGTTCCAGCTATCCATCTACAAAAATTATACGATCGATTGAAAGACTATGAACCAACCGTCGAATACAAGCATAGACTCGATCAGATAACACGCGCCGTGGGCCCTTCAGTAAACACAAATGTAGAATCAGATCCACAGAAACGAGGTGTCTGGCAAAGCCTCCTTGCCCAAAGAGAGAAACGAGACAGTCTAGCTCTAACCAAAGTCCTCACCAGCCATGAAGCCGCCATGAATCTCGATTCGCCTCGGGGCCTCATGCTTCACGGTGAAGTAGGCACAGGCAAGAGTATGCTCATCGATCTTTTCGCCGATTGTCTACCAAATCGAAAGAAGGCTCGCTGGCACTTTAACACCTTTATGCTGGATACTTTTGCCAAACTCGAGCAGCTGAGGCGGAGTCGTTTGTCCAGGTTGCCTCAAGCTGCTGGTTCTGATGTTGAAGAACACTCATTACTCTGGCTCGCTCGTGATATGATCAACAATTCTCCTATCCTCTTCCTCGACGAGTTCCAATTACCGGATAGAGCAGCCTCGAAAATCATGACCAACTTGATGACTTCCTTCTTCCAACTCGGCGGTGTGCTTATCGCAACAAGCAATCGCATGCCTGAGGAACTACACAAAGCTGCTGGTATGGCATTTCCACCACCTTCTCGCTTGCAAAGCATAACCCAGAAATTGGGCTTGGGAAAGGCTGCTAAAGGCAAGAGTGAAAATATGTTTGCTGGCCAAGGTGAATTTGCTGGTTTTCTCGAGGTTCTCAAGGCTCGCTGCGAGGTCTGGGAAATGAGCAGCGGTAAAGACTATCGCAGATATGAAGCCAGCTCACAAGCGCCTCCTGCTATTGCTGAAGAAGATCGATTCGAGGATGTCACAGACATGGAAGCGTTCGAAAGCGACTCTGCCATCTCTGGCATCCCAGAGGAGAAAGCAAAGGAAAGCTCAGAAACACCAGGTGAAGCTGTTCGAGCACCCACCTACTTCCTCATAAAACCAGAACCCACTGCCTCAGAAGAAGAACAAACCACCTTTACAACCAAACTCGCAGAAGCCGAACAAACACTTCTGGGTTCTTCATCCTCATCAATAGACTGGCAACCCTCCAGCCTCCGCGTCTATGGCCGCACCATCCCCGTCCCGCGAACCCACAATGGCATTTCCTCCTGGACATTCGCCGAACTCTGTGCCTCTGCCCTCGGTCCCGCCGACTACATAACCCTCGCCTCAACCTACCACACTATAATTCTCTCTTCAGTACCTACCCTCTCTCTACTCCAAAAAAACGAAGCTAGGCGGTTTATAACTCTACTCGATGCCCTCTACGAAGCCCGCTGCAAATTGCTTATTACTCATGCCCACGCCGGCCCCGATGAAATCTTTTTCCCAGAAAAGAGTACAGCAGAAGGAACTCAAGATGCAGTCTACGCAGAAACGTTTGCAGAAGCATATCAAGATGCCACTGCCCCTTTTCGCCCTAACATCCTTTCTTCGAATCCAAATTACACCGAAAGCACCCCAGACTACACACACTCACGTTTTGAACATCTTCTCGCCGCAGATTCCCTCGAAGACGATCCTCCCAACCGCATTCGAAGGCTTTCAGAACGTGAACGCGGACCCATAGACCCAGACGACGATCTAAGAATGCGAGGATTGCGTCAAGGCAACAGCGGTCCAGATTTCAGCAACGTACGTTCCTTCACCGGCGAAGATGAACGATTTGCCTATCGCCGCGCTCAATCCCGTCTATGGGAAATGTGTGGAGTGAAATGGTGGAATAGAGAGGGTGAGGATTGGCATAAACCTGTTTCTGCTTCCATTCGTTCTTGGGAGGTTTCTGTTCCCTCTGCAGCAGAGTACTCTGCTGCCTCTGTGCGTCTGCAGGGGCAAGCAGCAGATGCAGCAATGGGCAATTCAAGAAATGTGGATGAAGTCCAAGATGAAATTATGTTTAGACATAATGCGAGTCCGTTTAGAAGGTCTGAGGAGCCGCCGCCAAAGTTTTCTTGGACGCATATTTGGGGGACGATGAAGTGGGGGAAGAAAGCTGGTGCTTGGGGGCAAGGTGTTGATGGCTTGAAAGATAGGAAGAAAGAAGATAAGTAGAACGCATCAAGAAACCTAGAAGATGAGAGGATGGATTGTAGTAGATAGTAGGGATCTTTCATGTATTGGATATATATATATATATGTGCAAATATAGCGAAGTCACGTCATCAATATGATTGTCGAAAGAGGTTGATATCCAAAGGGATTGTGATGGTTAGTAAACAGCATAGAGTGATGGGAAGATGTAGACCTTAAACATGGACCGAGATGTCCACGCTCTTTCGAAAAAGAGGAGACATGCCGGTGAGTAGTAGGGCAAGAAGGGTGATCTTCTTTGCACTTAAAATTGGACAAGGCCATAGGGAGATGGGCGGAGTCCAGAGTGTGGCAAAGTGAATTGTGCAGGAGGGAAAGGGAAAGAAGAGAAGATGAGAGATGAAGAAAGAGAAGCTGAGGGTAAGTGTTGAGAAGGGGAGAAAGAGAAAGAGGTTGGAGTCCAGGGCTGTCATGCATATTGCTGGTGTAGGTTAGAGTGAGACAAGTCAGTTGCTGATGGTCAGAGAGATGCACATTGATGGACGATCAACAAAAGTGGCAAGATAAGAGTAGACAGAATGCGGGTATCTTTCGTTCATCAGCCAGAGCTGGACAAGTGCATTCCGTAAAGCTATGTCACAAGACACTGTGTTTGATCTGATGCCAGAAGCAAAAAGAGAGGGGAAGCAGCAGCATGGCGGAAGAAAAAGACGCTCTTATCATGCAAGGCAGGCGGGAAGAAAGAAGACGCTGTTGTGTTTTGGGTGTTTTTGGAAACTGTTTTTCATTTTTGATTCGCAAAAGTCCCATTTTCGCCAAAGCCGATCAACCCGCAAGCATGATGATTTGTTGACACCGAGTGAAGTGATGTTGTGAACAGAGAAATCTTTTTGAGTTGGTTGCTTGTTTCCGCCGCGCGAAATAGAAGAAAGCGTAAGAGTCGTACAACGCAGAGGGGGGACGAGTTGTTTACGATCTGGGCTTCTCCTTCTTCTCCTTCCAGAGAGCGGAAAGACCGACACCGGAGACCTTGACGACCTTGAAACGGACACCGGGAATATCACCCTTGGCCTTGCCCTTGCGACCGAAACCGGCGAGGAGGACCTCGTCGTTCTCGTCGACGAAGTTCAAACAACCATCGTTGGGGACTGGTGGGTCAGATATGTTAGAATTGGGCTTGTATGCGCAGTCCTTGTGGCGTCCTTCACGTACCGAAAGCGGTGACCTTCTTGCCGTTCTTGATGAGCTGGACACGGACACACTTGCGAATGGCCGAGTTGGGCTGCTTGGCCTCGACACCGA
>SWBJ01000217.1:0-84890 GCA_024195555.1 Aureobasidium sp. EXF-12298 | reverse complement strand
TGGCCGCGGTGACGATGCTGGCAACGCCTCGACCGAGTTCGATGTCTCCAAGAAGACCATCACCCCCATGGGTGGCTTCGTCCGCTACGGAGAGATCAATAACGACTTCCTTATGCTCAAGGGTTCCGTCCCTGGTGTCAAGAAGCGCGTTGTCACTCTCCGCAAGTCCATGTTCATCCACACTGCCCGCCGTGCCACCGAGAAGGTCGAGCTCAAGGTATGTCTAAAACTTCTTCATCCTCTCTTCAACCCTTTGGGCCCCACGCTAATCGGCCCTTTTTTCAGTGGATCGACACTTCGTCCAAGTTCGGTCACGGTGCTTACCAGACCCCCGCCGAGAAGAAGCAGTTCAT
The DNA here is from genome assembly GCA_024195555.1 of Aureobasidium sp. EXF-12298. Classification (NCBI taxonomy): domain Eukaryota; kingdom Fungi; phylum Ascomycota; class Dothideomycetes; order Dothideales; family Saccotheciaceae; genus Aureobasidium; species Aureobasidium sp. EXF-12298. Next base: position 84,537 of record SWBJ01000217.1, on the reverse strand, counting down.
GGGTACCCTCAAGAAGGACCTCGAGCGCTCCGCTTAAATGTTTTCTTCTTAGCAGCTATGAAAAGTCTTGCTTGCGACATGACCGGCGTTTTGTTATTCAATTAGCGGTCTGGCAACTGGGGAAGACGAGTGCTAAAATTCAAAATGATTCCCACCCCAAAACTTCTTTCCTCGTTCATTCAACTTTGTATCTTCTCTCTATCTGACTATGTGACATGTGCAGCTTCTCTCTACTATGCAGCATTCTAACCAGAACTATGCACTCCCGGGCCATATGGCTTTTACTGGATGATGCCTGGCGAGCTTCTGGACTTTATTCTTCTGGAGCTATGTCATACCCCAGCGAACGTCTCGTTTTCACCTCCAGTTCCTCCTCCCCCGGGTCAAAATTTGTCACGCAGATGACTATAAAAATGCACAATAGTATCGAGAAGCTGGATAGTACCCATCGAGAAGCAATTCACTCCTGGCTCTCTTTCGATCCATCTTCAATCTGGAAACTATTGTGCCTTTTTACAGAGTGGAGACCTCTATAGGAGGAGGGCAGGAGATACAAGCTTGGGCGCTCTCCCCGATGAGCCCAGGTATCTTTCTCCTATCCTCCTCCTCGATGCTTAGAGCTATCAAAATGCACAGTTCTTTTAAGAAGTAGGAAGCATCCACTGAGAGTCATGATGTCGCCAACTCTCTATGAAGTTCACGACTCTTCTTGTGGACAACCTCGTTCTCCTCAGTCTTCTCAGCGCTGTCGACGTCGACAGTTTCCTTGAAAGGTTTCTTGCCTAGCTTCTTGACTGGAGTCTTCTTGGCAACAACAGGCTCGTCGACGTCGACATAATCTTCGCAGCCTGAAGGAGGCCTACCGTCCTGGCTGACAATTGTACTACGCTATCAGCGTCATGCCCTCCGATCTGGTGCTGTTTCCTGCGATCTTCTTCTGCCAAATCCTGGTTTTCTTCTTGTAGTCAGCGATGACGGCCAGCGCAATTCCAGATCCCTTTGCGGCGGAGGATGCGATCTGCATCTCGATGATGTTGGTGAGCTGCACAAGCTTGTCGTTCTCATCGACGCGAGCGGTACCGGAGAATTGCTTGGGCTTGGTGTTCTCCAGCATCTTCTCAAAATTGCTGTCGACAACTCTCTCAACCATAACAATCTGGTGATTGTGGTAGTTTCTGTTTTGGCGGATCTGCTTTTAAGTCTTGCCATCATCCTTGTCGGCCTTCTTTCTGTCGAAGCCCTTCTTCTGGGGAGCGGGCTTGCTGTCACGCCATCCTTCTTTGAGGACTTGTCCTTGACGACGGCCTTGACCTGCTTGTTGACTGCCTCAGCCTCTGATTTGTGGACGGTATCATCCTGAGTCTCGTCTTGACGCAAGACGCGGTACACGTAGGAGAATTTCGACTTTCCGGAAGGTGTGCCGTCACCAGAGACAGAGGGTGAAAGCTTTGCAAATCCGGAGTCGCCGTCAACAGCCTCGGGGGCAGTCATGAGGGCCTCGAATCTGTCGTCGGGAGCAGGGGTGGTAGAAATCTTGAATGCCAAACTGTAATGGATGTTGTAAGCAGATTGTATGTTAAAGTAAGGTGGAAGAAGTGGAGGTTGTTAATGTAAAGTGGAAGAAGTGGGCGGAAAGAAGATGTGATTTGTATGATAGGAGTGAGAGTAAGTGTGTATGGGCGAGTTCAGTATCTCTCGTGTGCGTTGTTCTTCTTTCACTGCCTACTTCTCCTTCACTGCCAGTTTTGTCTCTCACCTCTCTCACTACTCCCTTTTTATATACGTCAACCGCCACTTCTACCTCTTCATCATTCTTCCTACCCTTCTTGCTTTTGCTTCTCGCAAACAACATGGCTTCCGATTCTGCTGCCGCCTCCACCGACATCCCCCCTACTGGTGCTGATGTCAAGGCCAACTCTTCTGATGCTGCTTCCTCTGCGTACAAGACAGCTGAGTTGAGGTATCGCACTCGCTTCAACATCCCCGCCAACGTTTCTCTGACCATGAGAAAGTCGAGACGTTGTTTGCCGTCGATGACGCCCCAGTTGTCTACGACTCTGACTCCGATCCCGAGCCCGAACCTGAAGAAAAGATCGTTCAAAAGCCTGAGACCAAGCCTCTTGACGCGGCCCCTGCCACACTCGAATGGCTGGTCAAGACACCATCCCTCGTGATGCTGCGTTGGTTCGCATCCAGAACCCTCCCGTCAAGTCCGACGACTGGAAGAAGGTTACCACCTCAAACATGGACGCTGCCCCTGCTGATGCTACTTTGGCTGACGCTCTCGACGATAAACCTCCTTCAACGGTTAAGCATGCCATGACTGTGCCACCCTACAGCCAGTACCGCAATGCGAGCAACAAGCCTCGCGTCCAGCATGGTCAGATGCCTGCTCCTTCGGCTGTCTATGACAAGCACCACCCATGCCTGCCCATGCCTATGCTCCCTGTTTACCGCGACGCTGACGAAGCATGTATTGTGCTCGGCATGACTTTGTCATCTTTGACATCGTCAACGATACCAGAGAAGGTTTCCTGAGCGATCCCCAACGCATGTGTGTCGCTGCCAGCCGCGCCAAAAAGCAGATGCTCTGGATCACTGGTGATCTGTCAGAAGTCAAGACGGATGAGACGATCAGATACTACAGAGACATTAACGCTGGTGACGCCATCAAGGAAGTCAAGATATACCGCCCTTTACTTCACTGGAAGAAGTATTTCGAGATCAAGAAGTGCATCCACCAGGTTACACCTCCTGAATTCGAAGTGCCTGGTGACTTAGCTTTTTACGGTGACGACTTCTGATACCCTTCTGTAGTTCTAGCCAATAACCGAATGCCAAAAAGGCCATCGTAGATAGAGAAGAATGCATCGAAGTACTTTGTCACGTTGATCTCCTACAGTGTATGTGATTTGTCGAACATGTGACTTCTGACCGAGGCATATAACACAGAGTCTATCACGCGTGCAACTATCAAGATGCACAGTCACTTCAGTAAGTAGGAAGCATCCGCTGAGAGTTGTGACACCGTCGGCTCTCTATTGGGACATGGGAGTTTGATCGTCTGAAGCCATACAAACAACATGAGCAGATCTGCACGCCGGAGGTCACAGCTAAAACAGCAGGACGAAGCACAGCATCGGCAGAACACAGTTGTACTGTCGACGGATGCACGTATGTCACGACTGGTAAGGATCCAAGTGCCGCCCTGCGCAGACACACGGAAGATGTCCACTCTTTCGAGTCTCGTAAGTGCACTGTTGAGGGCTGCAACGACCGAACGGCGTACACGGATGGCAATGCCTGGCGTCGACATTTGAGGACCCACAGATACCAAAGTTCTATCCTGCAAAATCGGCAGCTGCAAAGAAGTCAAAAGAGTTCTCAAAGCATGGAAACCTTCCGAAACCATATGGTAATCATTCACCACCAGTCGAAGGCACAGGTCAAGGAGCTTCTTGACAGTTTCAAGAACAAAAAATGATCGTGAGGGAACCAAGGAAAAGAGTTTGCTTACGATGCAGTACATTGATGACCTGAAGACGACTTCGTCGACGAGGAAACTTGCTATACTGTTCGCTAACCTATCTTTTACGATCATATCGATTTGTCGACATCGGCTAGGGGACTTGCGCAGACGTTTGCTTACCCTGATACTGTTTATGATATATAGCTTATTCATGTCTTCTTGTAGCTTCTCAAAACCTAGCTTGTTTACACATTATGGCAAAGGAACGAAAACCATATCAAATTTCTCTATATGATGTCGACAAAACCTAGGCAGCAAGGTGCTCAGATACATATGTCCCAAGAAGAACGTACAGAATTATTATATTGATTGACGACAAGGTCTAGGTAGTGATATAGTCATAGTATTTTTGGAGGAGAGGCATTGAAATCATCTTGAACAACGTCGACAGAATCTACGCAATGACACACTTCTGGTCATCTTTGAAGGAAAATGAAATATGATATCCTGTAAATTGACGACAAATACCAGGCGGTGACATACATGTAGTGCTTTAGAGGGAAAGTTGAGTATGACTATCTCAAGAGACCACGACAAATTCCAAGCAATGGCATCCTTATAGCAGCTCGGATGAGAGGCATTCGTGATTTCTCTCAGAGGTGACGACAAATCCCAGGCAATGATAAACTTTTAGTCCTTTCAGATGAGAAGCATTTGGGAGTTTTCTAAGAGGTGACGACAAAACACAGGCGGTGATACAGTTGTAATTTTTGCAGGAAATAGATACATAGTGTTACCGTGGAAAACGTCGACAAAATCGTGGCGGGATTCCGATGCAACTTTTTCTAAATGGTGAATAGACGAAGTGGTTCCGTGATACGTCGACAAATTCAGGGCGGTAATGCAATTGAAGCCTTTGCATTTTTGAAGAGACATAGTTGGGCAGCAAGGTGTCGACAACAAAGAAGCTGGCATCCCAGAATTTCTCATGTATAGCGCTGGACAGACGAAGTCGTTTCGTGGTATGTCGACAATTCTCGGGCGGTGGTATAGTTGAGGCCTTTGCACATTCTTCGGAGAGACTAGTTGGCCAGCAAGGTGTCGACAAGTTGTTAGCAGTAGACTCATCCTGTGTTTTTGATCCAGCATTCACTTGCCACATCTCGAAGTGCGCTTTTCCCCAAGTTTCCCATACACTTCTTATTTCACTTCACTCCTGCCTCTCATATATGCATGTTCTTCCTCCTCTTGCACCCGTTCCGCTTCTATCGCACGTCGCTTTCCGATTGACCGTTCACTGCCCTTCTATTCACTGGAGGTTCAGTACGTGACGTTACGACCACACGGCCAATGACTTTCCAACCACTGCCGTGCCTCGATAACCCAATCTGTATCCAGACCAACGCTATCATCATCAAAACCATGCTCTGCTCCTGGAACAATTCTCTCTTCTACGTCTCCCTGAGCCTCTTGCACAAACTTTCTCGTTCCGTCTACTGGAATAATGGAATCCTGATCTCCATGAAACATCCATATCGGTGTCAAAGTCTCACCCTGCTCTTTGATCCTCTTCAAGTTTTCGAGGGGAAAGAGATGTGAGTCGCTACCGAGTGTTTCGGTGTATCGTCCTTCCAGCAATGTAGCAACAAACAAGTCGGGCTCTCCTTCCTTGGGAATACGTTCAGTAATCGGCTTTGCAGAGTTCGCAGTTTTGAGTTGCTGATCAAGCCAACCGTTCGGAAACGAAGGTGATTCGCCGCAGATGAGCTTTTTGCCTGGTTCGCTGTACCAAGCATCTTTGAGGTCAATCATGGGATAATGTGCAATGACTGCTTTCACGCCTTTGGTTTCTCCGAGAAGGACAGACTGAACAGCCATGTATCCGCCAGCGGACTCTCCTGTGATGAGGATTTTCGAGAGATCTGGTGTTGGTGTCTGCGATAGGAAAGAGGTTGACAGAAAGGAGGCGAGATTGGTTTGGAGCCAGGTATAGAAGTTGTGTAGATCAGAGATGATATCCAGACCAGACGACTCAGGTAGTAGGCGGTAGTCGGGAGTTACAATGATGGCAGTGTGGAGAGCTGCTAGATCGACAGTCCTGTTAGAGAAAGAGGGAGGTCAGTAGCTGTCAATCTCATTTCTTCAATCTTCACGCTCCTTCTGTCACAGTACGGATCGACATGCACACTATAAAAAGGCATAGATCTTTTGAAGATCAGAGATGTGGCCAAGGAGAAGTGATGTAGTTTCTCATCTCTCTGGATACTGCCCTATTTCTCAAGACTATCGTGCAATGCCATAGTTGCGCGTAGTGTATACTATGCGGTGAGGAGAACACTGGCTCTGGAGAGTCAAAACGTACCATTTCGGAAACCAAGGCTCATACATCCTGCCACCATTGATCAAAGCTCCACCATGCCATCTCACAAGCACGGGCAATGTTTGTCCTTTCTCGGCACTTTTGGGTACTAACACACTAACTCCAATCGAAAGGTCGCCAGAGGTGTATGTCGTGTCTTCACGACTGAAAGCGTGGAATTTAGTAGTTAGGTTAGCCATGTATAGAAGTTCTGCGGTCGGTGATAGGTACCAGTGGTGAGGTCAAGGATGTGTTGTTTGAGGGTCTGAAGAGTACTATGATAGCCAAATATGTCGTTGGAAGTGTATTTAGGCTAAGATTGGTTGTTGGCGGGGTACCTCGGTACGGTCTTGTACCGAACTACTCTATTATGAGAGAATACAGTCACACAAGACACATACTTTCGAAGTAACATAGAGCCTCCTCATGTGCTGAATTCTGTAACTCTCCTCACTCTCACGACAACACGTACGCGGCGCTGGGACTATGAAAATGCACAGTTCCTTCTAGACGGTAGTAAAGTCCATAGAGAGTCGATAGTATTACTACTCTCAGTGGAAACTTCCTTTTTGTTGAAGGAACTGTGCATTTCTACAGCTGTCTGCGGGACATGATTTTGCACACGGGGAGGAGGAAACAGGTCAAGAAAATAGTGGAATTCATCAATCGTCGTCGATGCTTTAGCCAAAACTTCCAAAGGCTCGTTACCCAAAAAACCAGGCATGTATAGACATCAAATCATCAAGAGGCATCAAGGTTGAGGCTTCTACTCGCAGTAAGCGGTGTGCAGGAACAGACCGTCTGCAGTATCAATCTCAAGCTCAGTACCTTGAGCAATGAAGAAGACGTTGCCCTCAGTCACATCGTAAGACTTGCCCTTGGCGGTGAACTTGCCCTTGCCTTCGGTCACGAGCAAAACGCTGGGTCCGTTGACAGCACCAAGAGTCTCCTTCTCGCCCTTGCCAAGTCTTGAAACAAGCATGTTGAACTCGCTCATAGGTGGTCTGTAAACCTGGGTCTTGCCGTTCTTGCTACGGTCGTAGGATTCGCCGCGCAGCATGCAGTCCTCGGGGTTGTGAGGCTTGAAGGTTAGAGTAGAGGTGAAGAGATCGGCCGAGTTACGCTCAGCTCTAGGACAGAATCCGGTGTTGAGGACGTTATCGCTACGGGCCATGCACTCAATGATATCACCAGCGAGGTAGGCGTGGATACCATCGGCGGGAATGTAGATACCCTCGCCTGCTTCGAGAACGAGATAGTTCATGGTGACGAGGGCAACCAGGATACCGTTGTCGGTCTTGTCGTACTGCTCAGCCAGACGGGGGATAAGTTCAGGAATATAAGTGTCCTGACCGAATTTCGATTTGTCGAGCTTGGTCAAAGCATCAACCACAGAAGCGACAGTCTTCTCATCAGCCTTGAGCAGGGTGTTCACGGTCTTCTTGAGGACCTCATCGTCAAACTTGCTGTGTTCCGGGACAAATTGCTTCAGAGGATCGATCTTGAAGAGGGGCTCGATGCGATCAAGAGGCTTGAAACCGCAGAATGCCTCAAACTTGGACAGAGCGAGGGCAATCTCAGGCTTGTGGTTGGGATCGGTAAAGTTCTGAGGGTCCTCCTTGTGCAATTTGGCAGCGAGCTCCTTGTTGGGGTGCAGTTGAAGAGGAAGGGCCTTTGCGATGGACAAAACCTTGGGCAGGAAAGGAAGGTTGGTGTGGCCGTACTTGTCAATGACATTTTTGCCGATGAGCTGTTCCGCGTTCTTGTCGATGACATCTTGTAGGTTCTCCATTGACGATTTTACGTATGAAGGAAGAACAGGGTAGGTACCCATCCACCTGATGATGGTCAGAGTTGGGTTGCGTATCAGTTGCAAAGGCGAACATACATCTCAGCATAGGACTTGCTGTCATCAATCTTGAATTCCTTGTCGGCCTTCTCGCCATCCCAACCAGGAGTCTTTTCGCAAAGACGTGCTGCGATAGATTCTTTGCCTTGCTTTCCCCAGGGATATTGGTTGCAGCTGCAACTTAGTTGAAAAACTGATTCGACAGGCATTTTGTATGGTGTAATTGGTGTGAGGCGAGGAAGATGAGAGTAGATGTAAGAGGCTCAAGTAGAAAGTTTTGAGGTTGTCACTCGAAGGATATGTTTTATGATGGAATCGCGCGGAGAACGCTGACGGGCTACTACGTCACAAACCACTCACCTTCTCGGCGAATCTACTTGTGTTGTCACATTGTGTGGGACCTGAGGTCTTGGGACTTGCTTTGCCATCCAGGAATGAGCGGGAGCGCACATGCATCGTGATGAGAGTCGATGGTATGACTCCAGTAGGCACGTCGAGCGTGCTGATGTTTGTAATCTAGCGACCAGGCAGGAGCCTTCTCCGAGGCTTCGCGCTGGAAGTCTAATGGTTAGTCGCCTACCATCTGTAGATATATTCGTAAGCCTGAGAGTAGAGAAGTAGACAAGCGATTCAGTCTTGTCAGCTCATCTAACCAGACCACATATCTTGACATCCTCAACCCAACAAGATGCGAGGTCATAAGCTTACCTACAGAAGGATTCGAACATAGACAGCGCCAAGAATTAGCCCTGTACTTTGGAGGCATAATGAAGGCCCGAGAGAAGACAACCGTTTGAGCAGACGGAATACATGTCGGCAGTGAACCGTCCTGCATAAGTCATGTCTTTACTGTCGCTCGAAGTGAAGATGTGAGAGACCCGTCCGTGTGCGATACAGACAGACAGAGTTTGCAGAAAGAGAAAGCCAGGGGTATCTTGTTGAGAAGAATAACCGTCGAAGGCGCCAAGGAGATTATAGAGGGCGCAACTGGACACTCTATTGATTGTTCCAGCCCTTTTTATAGAAACCGCCGTCAACACCATCAACATATTCCCATCTGACACGTTCACGTTCACGTCCTGAAACGACCACTTCCCGTCGTCCTGATCGCATTGTGAGAAGGCCATTACGAATTGCATCACCGAGCGGCCACACGATGCAGCCATAAGAGCAGGGATACTGTTGTTTCTTACTCCGGCTGCTGCTCCTTTTCGACCAACCATCCTCACTCTCGACAGAGCTCGACAAGGCATACCAAAGCACACGACCTCGGACGACCTTGACGAGACACGGTTCCATACCGCATATTCAAGATGCATTTCGCATTTCCACCACGCAAAACATCACATCCTCCGCCATACGCTGCGCGCTCGACTCGCTCAGGCTTCTTGCGCTATAGCCAGCTCCGGAATCTGCTCATCCTAGCTGTCGGTGCCATTGTCACGATATACCTGCTCTCGGGGCTGTTCTCCGGCTCTAGCAGTGTTTCAATACCAGCGGGCACACCCAAGGCTGTCGTCGTCACGACCCTCGACCCTTCACTGAGCGAATCTTACAAAGCTGCCATCAAAGCCAACCGAAAGCACTATGCCGCTAAGCACGGTAGGCAACTATGCGACCCTATCAGAACGAGTGTCGTACGCTAACACGTTTCAATTCAGCTTATGCAGCTTTCTTCCCCAACACGACCGACTACCCTCTCGGTGACAACCCGACCTCATGGTCGCTTGTACCTGCCATGCGCCACGCCATGGCCCTATACCCCCACACCCCCTACATCTTCTACCTCACCAGCACAGCGCTGATCATGAACCCCTCCTTGTCAATTGAGGAGCACATCATGGAGCCCCGCCGTCTCGAGTCCCTCATGCTGGTCGACAAGCCAGTCGTCCCTCCGGATTCAGTCATTAAGACCTTCTCGCACCTCAAGGGCGATCGCATTGACTTTGTCCTGTCGCAAGACAACGAAGGTCTAGCAGGTGGAAGCATGGTCATCAGAGCAGGAGAATGGGCCAAGTTCTTCCTCGACTCTTGGTTCGACCCTCTATACCGCAGCTACAACTTCCAAAAGGCTGAAGCTCACGCCCTTGAACATATTGTCCAGTGCGTATACCCCGAGTCTTCTCGCAAATCTTTCTGCGACACAAGCTAACAGACCTCCCACAGGTGGCACGGCACAATTCTAGCCAAGCTGGCACTTGTACCTCAACGCATTCTAAACTCGTACACACAGGGCCCAGCCGAGGGCATCTACAACGAAGGCGATTTTGTCGCAAACTTCCACGGCTGCATCCGCGACGCGAAACGCAACTGCGAGGCCGAAATGCAACCACTCCTTACCAGATGGAGAGAGATCACCGACCGCGAGCGATGAGCAAGATAAGAGAAGCCTGCAATGAGACAAGACATGTTTATGGGGTAGGGATAGGAGTCAACAAATTATCCGGTAAAGTACAGATCTTTCACAAGATGTGGGCAAAGCATATTTCCAGCCCAGCATGGCGGAAGAGGTTATGGATATTCGGAACTGGTCCCGGTGTGGTTGATGAGAGCGAGGAAGAAGCTTGTTGAGTACTTATCGACGTCCGTACATGCCAGAAGAAAGACAAAAACATCACCCTTCTGAATCGTGTAATCCGTGCAGCGTCGACAACCTCTTTTTCGAAAAGGAAGTCTTGCTGATCATTGTGACATATCCGTGATTCCTTGACTTTATCCCGAGATCTGCTTAGAGCTAAAGGTACGTTGAGAGCACGCAGCTTTATAGCATCATTGTCACAGTTCCTCATGATTATTGATAGGCAAGCAGAAATTTTGAGGGCAGCCTGTTGGGTCGTAACTTAAATTAGGGGAGACTGAGAGGATTGTGTTGTCACTGCTAGAGTGTCAAGATAGAGATACCAAGTGGGAGGTCTTGATGCAAAAGTCTATACCTCGATGACTCGGAACAAGGATCATGGTGGGCAAGGAGAATGATGGATTAGAGAACGGTGAGGAGACGGTTGTGCTGGTGTCATGAATCTTTTCATCTTGCTCTGAAAACTCGACAGGCGGGAGAGAATATTAATGCCGTGAGTCAAGAAAGAAAAAGAAAAGCTACGAAGAGGAAAGGAGGTGCTATGCAAACAGGATGGAAAACAGCGAGCGCAACCCAAAGGAAAACATGGCGGAAAGCAATACTGGCAGGGGTTCAAAGGTGTATAGAGGGCCAGAGAAAGGGGAAGTGTACATGCCAAACCCATGTCTTTTTGTTGATCTCGGATGGATGCGTGTGTGTGGTATTGAATTCATGACTTTTTGTCTCATTGATGTGTAGATTCTTCCTCTGCTTTATTCTCGTCTACTCGTCATCATCGTGGTAGAATCTTCTCAGTAGGCGTTCGACGACCTTGAACTCCTTCTTTGCTTGTGCGATGGAGACCTTGAGGTTGTCGAGGCAGACGTCAACATCGGGCTCGTCGCGTGTGCCGGTCTCGTCCTTGTGTGCGCCGTAGTGCTGGATCTTTTCGCAGTGGTCCTTGACTTTGGTCAGACCAAGTGTCGCGCTACTACCCTTGAGGAAGTGACCGAGGGCGCTGAGTTGGGCAAGATCCTTCTTCTCACTGTATGGACCGAGTCAGCTTGGGCTCATGCTTTGGTACGCCACTCATAAGCATGGAATTCAGAAGATACGCACATGTTCTCATCCATCTTGTCGAATGTGCTGTCGGCTTGCTGGAAGAAGTCGAAGACAATGCTCCTGCTGAATTCTCTCTCATCCTCGTCGTCGTCCATCTCGAGGATCTGCTCAAAGGTTGCGACATCAATGTTGTCGCCAAAGTCGCCAAGTCCGATGGGACCGTCCTCGTTCTATTCAGCTCTGTATTAGCGCCCGGATTCTGCGGAAAGACGAGCGTTGCTGCCGTGTACCTTGACTTCAGCTGCAGGCATTTCGGCGTGCGTTTAGCAAAGGGCTTTCGGAGTAAAAAGAGGTGAAGTTGATGCGTTCGCTGGGTTGAGGTTATGGTGTTCGAGAGAGTCGCGTGGCAAGCTTGTTGACCTGTTGACTTGGGAGATGGCCTGACGGGGTCGAGTGGTCCAAAAACTAGATGTTTGCGATGGCAAGGTCACGAGGAAGCTGAGCAGACGATGCTGTTCGAAGGGCGGTCGAGGCGTTTCCTGTTCAAATTCTGCACGGACGAATGACGTCTGGTGAGGGAGGATGGATGGAGAGTTCCTAGCTGAAGAAGACGCGAAGCAGTCGTGAGTCGTCAAGGAAATCAACACACACGAGGGACTGAAGTCGAAGTGGGGGGGAAGAGGCTAGTAGGATGGGAAAAGGAATGGAGGACGAGGAGTCTGTGTACGGAACGAGTGCATGTTCGGATTGGAAGTCGAAGCCGTGCCCACGCCAGACTAACGCTTCAAACCCAGTAGTGCCATGGTGGGGTTCCCCTCGGCCAACTTGAAAGATATCCCTGATTTCCCGCTTCATGCCTACCTAGTCAACTAGCTGCCCGCCTCACCGAACAATACAAACAAACTCCTGATAAGCTCGACTTCCTGCACTGTTTATACTTTTTCTCCGTTCTCTACCCTCGTAAAGAACCTGGAATCGAAGGTCGTACGAGTCCCTAAGATGCTCATTTCTCTTTGATGAAGAACTTCACGTCGGTCTCCTCTCCGCCTTCACTCCTGCCCAGAGGATCGACTATGACGTTCTCGTGCTCTCATTCTCGAGAAACCCTGAGGCTCTACATCCCATGCAGTACCAGCCCCTGCTTCTCTCGTGGTAACTGCTACTTCAGCTGTCAGGTCTATAAGACTAGATAGAAGCAGTAGGAGCAGCTCATCTCCTTGCGAAGCGTTCAGATATCTTTTCCACTTCTCGGCAGTTTGTCCCAAAGAAGATGAACGTGAAGACGCCAAATTTCAAGCCACATGGCCACCACTTTAGCGGCTAAAAATTATGATGTAATCCTTGCTGAACGATGACCCTGTACTCTCGGTTGGAGGCTCTTCAACCATTTTTCTAGGTACCCAGTAGGCAGTAAGAATCGAAGTAGATACATATGCATTCTCCCTTTCTGGATACATGTCCCTTCTGCGTTGCTCAAGAAAATGTTCTGTTCGACATGAGTTTGTTCCACGTTACGATCGAACGGTGATTCTTGTTTCCTCATTTTGTGAGACAGGGATTCTTCTCTTCTCCACCGTTGAGCAAATCGCGGTGTGCAAACCGAAAGCAAAAGACATCTTCCTCGTAAGCGCGCCGACTTCCGGACCTATTTCTGCGCCACAACTGCCACGCGATCGTGCTTCGACACTTGACGATCGCAAGATTGCAAGCTCAGGGGCTGTTTGGAAAAGAGCCTCTTGTGTTGCGACAGCATTTGTACGTGCACAAGCTTCGACTGCATGCTGTCATGAGACAGGTTTGACACTCGGGGTAGCCGAACATCTATAACGAGCTTATAGAAGCAGGTTATCATCATGGATTATGACTGATGCTCTTCTTTGGTCTAAAACTCTGAATTTTGTTCTACAAATCGCATTTTCCATATCCTACATTACATACTTCGTCAAAAGGCAGATATTAGTATTCTGATCTAACCGGTGACCTTGTAGATGGACTCGGCAAGGCGCTTGACGTTGGCAGAGGTGATACCAGCGACGGAGATTCTGCCGTCCTTGGTGGCATAGACGCTGTGCTCCTTGGCCAGGGTGTCCATCTGCTCAGGCTTGAGACCAGTGTAGGCGAACATGCCGATTTGGCTGGTGATGTGGCTCCAGTCGTGCTTGCTACCGAGCTTCTCGAGGTTCTCCTTGAGGAGAGCACGCATGGTGATGATACGGTCAGCCATGCCCTTGACCTCACCCAACCATTGCTTGTTGAGTTCGGGGTCGTTCAAGATGGTAGAAGCGACACGGGCACCGTGGACGGGAGGGTTGGAGTAAAGAGGACGGACCAGGATCTTGATCTGAGAGTCGACACGCTTCTTCTCGTCGGCATCGGCGCAAACGATGGAGAAGGCACCAACACGCTCACCGTAGAGACCCTAGGCAACGTTAGCATACGCGCGTCACTGTACTGGTAACCTAGAAGACTGACCATGTTCTTGGCGAAACTCTGGCAGAGAGAGATGTTGTGGCCCTCCTTGATGAAGTGGCGTATGGGGAAGGCATCCTTGTCAGTGTCTCCACTGGCGAAGCCCTGGTAGGCCATGTCGAAGAAGGGGTAGTGGCCATTCTCCTTGACAACGTCGCTCAGAGCGCGCCATTGGTCCTCGGTGGGGTCGACACCAGTGGGGTTGTGAGCGCAAGCGTGGAGAAGGACAATGCTGCCCTTGGGCATGTTCTTGATGTCCTCGACCATACCCTCGAAATCAAGACCAATAGTGTCCTTGTTGTAGTAGCGGTACTTCTCGACCTTGAGGCCTGAGTCTTTGAAGACAGCATTGTGGTTGGCCCAACTGGGGTTGGGGATGTAGATGGTCTTGTCGCCGGGGTAGAAGCGCTCGAGGAAAGCACCACCAATTCTGAGGGCACCGGTACCAGAGATGGACTGAGTGATGACAACTCTGCCCTCCTTGAGAGGTGCCGAGTCGGGGCCGTATGCGAGGATAGCGGCGGCCTTGGTGAAGTCGGGTACACCAGTAATGCCAGCGTACTCCTTGTCAAGGTTCTTCTTGACGACTCTTTGCTCGGCCTCCTTTACTGAGGGCAGGACGTAGGGCTTGCCCTTGTCGTCACGGTATGCGCCAACACCTTGGAATGGTCAGATGTTGTCTCTTGTTGACGGCGCGGTTAAATCGTACCAAGGTTGATCTTCTCGGGGTGGCTGTCAGCCTTGAAGGCCTCGGTGATACCAAGAATGGCCTGGATGGTCAGTTTACTGTTGGTCGCGTGGTTTTGAAAATGTGCTTACATCCTACATCTCTGTCAGTATGGGTCTTTTCTACAAGGTATTGTGTGACTAACGGGAGGTCCCTGGGGCACTTGCGACCAGGCCGAGGCGGCTCTGATGCTGGACTGCAGTTGCAGACGAAGCTTGGAAGCTTGAGCAGAAGCTCTCAAAGCAGTTCTGGATCCTGAAAGCATCTTGTCTATGAATGAAGGAGATGAATGACGGCTGATGAGAAAAAGAAGTGTGTGACTCCAAAAGTTAAACACGCCAGCGATGGTCGTTCTGAATCCTGGAGACAAGAGCTGGGGCAATGACGCTTCCGGCCTTGGCCGCGGTATCGGCCCTATCCGTGTGGCATGGTTAAACACCTGAGCACCGACTTTAACCGATTCAAAACACCTCACGAGAGCCTGGTCGATCATCTCACAAAGATCAGTTATCCGACACGGCCTTGATAGAATGTAACCCGCCATGTGAGTGGAAGTCAGGCTCTCTTGATCAACTTTCGTGAAGGAAAGCGCCTTCTACAACACCTCTGCCAGGAAGGCAACCGACCAAAAGAGTCGCTCGCTCTCGCATTCTTATTTCCCATCATTGTCACCATGCCGGTATTCAGTGCTTTTCATCCGGTCAATATAGTCCTTGTGAAGTTTATCTCCTTCCGACAAGTCTGGCATCTTGGTAGGTGTTACTGCATAACATCTCCATGGCCACACTTTCAGTTGGCAAGTCGGTATGCATCGCTACAGCCTCATTCTTGTAAGTGCTAACCTGGAAGAATGATCAACCATGAAATCGTGGTAGAAATCAGTACAGGGTCAGGTAGGTTTCACTTCTCGTTTTTTCCGCTTTTCACTTTCACCGAATCCAAAAGCCCCTTCACGACCACTCACGTCGAGTCTCCACTGCTATTGTCCTATTCACACCCATTCACTAGCTATTCACTGTCTATTGAAGACTTGTGACAATGATTACGACAATAGCAGGTGGCTGGACAAAACTCTCTTCCGAGTCCCCAATCTCCTTCCTTTCTCCAACCAACATCACTGCAAGTTCTTCATCCCATCCCTTCCTTGCATACATCTTCCTTCAAGAGCAATTCTTGCAAAAACATACTTCAACTTTACCAACCATCATACTCTATCGCAAACATGTCTTCCGCAGCACCCACCATTATCTTCCTGTCTGCCGAGGACCTTGATCAGCTTCGCGTCTGCATCAAGTCCCGTCCTCTCCAGGAGAAGCTCTCCGCCCTCAAGAATCCTCACGGAGCCACACTCATGATCGCCACCATCAATCCTACTCAGCATCTCCTGTCTATGTTTGAGGGCACTGCCAAGGAAAAGCTCTCCCTCTATCTCAAGGATCCTACTCAATCCGTCAACTTCAACGACATCCACTCCATTCCTTTGAAGCGTGGTCAGCGCAGAGAGGTCCACAATCTTATCCGTCAAGTGTCAAAAGACAAGCTCGACTCTGATCTCGACAACGAGACTTCTCGTATCAATATCTTCGTCAGAAGCACTGCAACTCAACCTCACAAACAACAAAACCAAGGTCTTCGCCAGCAGAACACCAAGCAACAACGTGGTCCTGCCAGAGCAACTCCATACCGCAACACCAACAACAACCGTAACGCTACTTCTCGCAACAAGCTGGCCACCAGAGGCGTTGCCGCCCCTCGAGCATCGCCTCCAGCTCACCTCACTGTTGAGCAGCTGGCAAAGAAGTTCGCCGGAAAGGAAAAGGCTGCTCAGCCCACAGTTTCAAAGGAAGCTGCCTCGGCTGAAAAGGTTACTCGGTCTACAACACAAACCGAAGCTGCCTCAGTGGAAGCTCTTGCTGATCGTTGCGATGCACCTCCCGTCGAGGGAGTCACGCACCACAAACTTCACAATGCCACTGTGGACGAAACTTTCAAGCTCCGTACTCCCAAGAACAAGAAGCCTGAGTTGACTGCTGAAGAGATTGCTGAGCGTGAAGAGCGCAGGAAGAATGTGGTTCCTCCTCACATGCGTGGTGCTGCATCTCAGGGCAACATGGACGAGTAGGCAGGAAGTGGTGGATGGCTGGCGATGATGGTTTCTGACTTCTTTCTTGGTTGCCTCGATTGTCTTTATTTTGTCTGCATGGAGAGGGGGAATTTGGTATCTTGTTTCTCGTTCTTGATATCCATAGATCGCACTAATTTTCGACATCGAAACTTTCCAATCAATATTTATACTCCTCATCGTCTGTCCTCAAGTTGACACACCTCTCCCTGTCCTTCTCAACCATCGCATCATGCCGCGAATGATTTCTTAAACAGCTCTAGTTGCCACTTCCTTATAAGCCTCTCCAATCACTTCGCCAGTCGGAGAAAACTGTTTCTTGACACCCATCTCACAAATGGCAATCTTCGACATAGGGATATCAGAAGCCCAGATATAAGATCGGTATGTAGAGAGTAGGGTCGTAGCATCTAGATATAACGAGGATCTTGCCGACGGACCATGACCTGAATCGGGTGTATTGGCTTGTAGACTATCTTCCTTCTCCTCGGGAGTATTCTTAGATGACGGCAGATTGATTTCTGTAGCCTGGGTCTCCTCGCCCTTTTCTTTGGTTGCTTCAGACTTTGGTTTCCTGTTCTTTTTACGTCCCTTGATGTAGATCGTGTTTACGATTGTGGCGTGGAGTTTTAGTGGTCGTGTGTCAGGAACTAGTAAACCGGCATCCATAAAAGTTTTCCGCAGTGCTTGACATAGGGGTTGAAGACGGTTTGTTGGATCGTGAGGGCGGATATAGAGGATGCTTGTTTTTGTGGGTGATTGCATCTGTTCGAGACTTTCGAGGGAAAGGGTTAAAGGGGAGCTTTCCAGAGTGGGCACTATGGCTGTAGCTGCGGCTTGGTCTTTGGCCAAGGGAGTTGACAGTGCTGAGTCAGGGGCTGTGGTAGAGGCATCTATGGTGTTGAGTTGGCTTGCTTGATGTGATGTTGCTTCTTGAAGCATGTTCTCTAGATCGAGAGATTGAAGGAGTGTAGTAGCCTGAGCCAGTTTGTCTTCGTCTAGACTCATGACTCCGAGGGTTAGGTGTAATGAGCCCAATGGCCTCACTGCCTCAGGGCTCAGTGTGAAAACATTGCTTTTTGCCGCTGATTCTACTTCTTGAGAGCTTTGAACTGGAGTCCCGGAACAGACGTTCTCCTCAAACTTCCCAATACTGATTTCTAATTGGGGTTGGGAGGTGGAGTTTACAAGAGGTATGCAAAGAAAATGTGTAAGAGGGGACTTCTTAGGTGCACTCGATTTTGCCTTGTTCGCTGCTTTATTATGCCGACCCATGGTGTAAAAGCGGCGAAGAGGACAGAGCTCTCTAGGGAGGATCAGGGAACAACGAGAGTGGGCGAGAAGAAGCATTCAAGCATACACAGTGGCACATGGAATGGGGTCAGCCAGAAAGTTATGGTTATACGACTGGACTCGACGAACTTGATTATAACAAGTCAGACCTCAAATAGACAACCCGACAGAAGACTCCCAGAAATCTCGAGACAAACGCACTTCAGAGACCAGTCGAGGAAAGAAAGTCGATGGTTTTGAGGAAGGCATGGTCGAGGTAATGGTATAGACGGCAAGTGCCGCCATGACGAGGTGGAGCTCTAGAATTCCAACTCATGCGACCAGCTTTCTGTTGCATAACACGACACGACAAACAACGACCAGCCATGGCAGACGTCGACACAGAATCACCGGCACAGCGTTCAGCTCGTCTGCGTCGTGAAAAGCGCAATGCGAAGATCCAAACCGAGGGCTCGGACAGGCTGGCGCGCATCACGCAGCTGAGTGGAAGACCAGCTCCTGCTCCAGAAGAGCGTATGTAGCGTGCAAACACACTGCAGAAGGCAGAGCATCCTGGACTAACACTTTCCATAGCATCCATGACACAAACTCCTACGAAAACCGCACAGCCTACGTCAACCATGACACCACAACATGCATCTATCGAAGACCCAGACGAGGTCGATATCTCCGAGCACTACTGGACACCCACTCCCACAGACCAAACCCAACTCGCTCGTCTACAGCAACAACAGCAACAGTCTCCCTTTACGCGACCAGGCCAGCAAGATGAGGATCCCATGCTCAAGATGATGCAATCATTGCTCAGTGGAGATCCCTCCGCAGCAGGCGGCATCCCAGACTCAGCCATGGACGACCTGCCCCCTATGCTCAAAGCCATGATGCAAGGCCAACGCGCAACTCAACAGCAGGCCTCGCCGCCCACCGGCACAACCTACCTCTGGCGCATCGTTCACGCCGTCTTTGCTCTCGCCCTAGCCATCTACATTGCGGCCAGCGGCACCTTCAATGGCAGCAAGCTCTCTCGCTCGGCCTCGCTTCAGGACTCAGACTTTGGTCCTAGATTGTTCTACATGTTTGCAACTGCAGAAGTCGTGTTGCAATCGAGCAGATACTTTATGGAAAAGGGAAGATTGCAGGGAAGTGGATGGTTGGCTACTATTGCGAATTCGGGCTTGGTACCTCAGCCCTATTCCAACTACATCAGCATGCTGGGCAGATATGCTGTCATCTGGCAGACGGTTGTCGCAGACGCCATGGTCATTGTCTTTGCCCTGGGCTGTCTTGCATGGTGGAACGGCATGGCAACTGCTTAGTTTCCCAATAATCTTGTAGCAATTCATGGCTAATCCAGCATGCTCGTCTTTTAGTCGTCTCTGTATGTACTGTGACGTGACTTTACACCAATCTCTGAGTGATCGAGTGCGTGCATTCAAGAAACAGAAATGACATGTGCCCTTTTGTACACACTTAGTAAATTTGGTAATCCCACCCTCCAAACGCCATGCAGAAATGCCGTCTTTCCCGATATAATTTTACACGAATTGACTCGTTGGACATGTCTAGACAGCCGAGGCAACATCACCTCTCGCCTGAGCCAGCAGAGCCTCCTCTCTCTTCTTCTTTTCTCTGACCTCCAAACTGAGCTTGCTGTCTCTCTCGCTGCGAAGGCGTTGCTCCTCGAGCGAACGCAATATCTCCAACTCCTCCTGTGTAGCCTCGACCTGTCTCGCACTTGTAATTCTGACCAAATCAGCCAGAATGTTCTCCTGGGTGCGGTTTGTCATGTCGATGGTCTCTGTCCTTGAGCTGGGCGAGTAGTTGCTGGGTTCCTTGTCTCCACTTGTGCTGGTAGTAGGAGCGGCACCACTGGTCGGCGAGGCTTCCGGGTCGGCGAAGAATACAGTCATCAGAGCAGGGTCTGTTTGTGCGGCGGTACGGTCGAGAGTCATGGGAATGGCAGGGTTGTGGAACTTTAGACGGACGAGTTCGTGGCGCCAGAACTTTCTGGGACCCATGTGGCCGCCGTCGATTTTGGGAGCGAAGCGCATGTGGATGCGCGAGATTTCCTTGGGGAGGACTGCTGCGCCGGGACCGAGACGGATGGCCAGGAGCTGTGTGTGTTCATGTCAATTTTTGGTGGTTGGCGGCGGGCGGTGGTGAGAATTGGGTACCTTCTGCGGTGCTTGTCAGTACTTTTCGAGGCATTGGAGGATTATGAAACCTACAGTCTGCAGCTTGCGCATGCGCTGCAGTAATGACACCATGGTGGGCTAGAATTATGTGTGGTTTGTTTCAACAGCAAGATGCATCTTCAGAGTCGCCGGCCTTCAACTTTGGGCGGCGGCCGAAGATTGTCCGCCGGTTTGGCTGCTCGCTGCTCCGTCTCCATGACCTTGGAGTTCTAGTTGTAGCTATCCACCACATCCAATTCTCACCCACACATCCTGCATCATGTCGGTTGCTAACGGAGGACCTCTCGCGACCACATCAGGCGGCATGAAGCCCGTCCAAATCGCCCAAGTCAAAGGAAACTCTCGCGAAAACCGCACCGCTGCACACTCTCACATCAAGGGCCTGGGTTTGCGCTCAGATGGCCGCGCAGACACCAACGCCCAGGGCTTCATCGGCCAGGTTGCTGCCAGAGAGGTTGGTCTGCTCTCTTTCTCACGCGATTCTCATACTAACATGTCACCATAGGCTGCAGGTGTTGTCGTCGATTTGATCAGAGCAAAGAAGATGGCTGGTCGCGCTGTCCTTCTCGCCGGAGGTCCTGGAACCGGAAAAACTGCCCTCGCCCTGGCCGTGTCGCAAGAGCTGGGAACAAAGGTACCCTTCTGCCCTATCGTCGCCTCCGAGGTCTACAGCACAGAAGTCAAGAAGACCGAAGCCTTGATGGAGAACTTCCGCCGTGCCATCGGTCTGCGCGTTCACGAGACAAAGGAAGTCTACGAGGGAGAAGTCACCGAGTTGACTCCTGAAGAGGCCGAGAACCCGCTCGGTGGCTACGGTCGCACAATCTCACACCTGCTCATCACCATGCGCTCTGCCCGTGGTACCAAGAAGCTACGCCTGGACCCCAGCATTTACGAGGCTATTCAAAAAGAGCGTGTCCGCGTTGGAGATGTCATCTACATCGAGGCAAACACCGGCGCTGTCAAGCGTGTTGGTCGCAGCGACGCCTTCGCTACCGAGTTCGACCTGGAGGCCGAGGAATACGTCCCTGTACCCAAGGGAGAGGTTCACAAGAAGAAGCAAGTCGTCCAGGATGTCACCCTTCACGATCTGGATATCGCCAACGCACGTCCTCAGGGTGGTCAAGACGTCATGAGCATGATGGGTCAATTGATGAAGCCTCGCAAAACCGAAATCACCGACAAGCTACGCGCTGAGATCAACAAGGTCGTCAACAAATACATCGATCAGGGTGTCGCAGAACTCGTGCCTGGTGTCTTGTTCATCGACGAAGTGCACATGCTCGACCTGGAATGTTTCACCTACCTCAACCGCGCTCTCGAATCCTCAATTTCTCCCATCGTCATTCTTGCTTCCAACCGTGGCTCCACCACCATCCGTGGAACCGACAACCTCGTTTCCGCTCACGGTATCCCTCCGGATCTTCTCAACCGCCTCCTCATCATTCCCACCCACCCTTACTCGGCCAACGAGATCCGCAGCATTGTCGCAACCCGCGCACGTCTCGAATACAGCAGCGCCGCACCGCCATCTCTTCAAGCCGACAAGCCAGGCGCCGCTCAAGGACTTGTACAGACCACTCAGCTCGCCGATGAATCTCTCGATCTGTTGACCAAGCACGGTGAACGTGTGAGTCTGCGTTACGCCATCCAACTTCTGGCACCCTCTGCTATCCTCTCGCGATGCAGAGGTTCGGATAACAACATGGTCACAGCGCAAGACGTCAACGAGGCTGTGGATCTGTTCTGGGATGCTGGTCGTAGTGCCAGTGTGTTGAGGGAACAGGGTACCAGCACTGGTTTCATCTCATAAAAGGTTATGTCGGTTTAGCATGTGGCGTTGAAATCAAAGGTTCGGGAAGCAGGTGTTTATGGCGTAGACGCAATAGGCGATATGGGGATCAATCTCGCAAAAAGAGGTAGCCATTGTACGATTCGAAATGAAATCATATTTGATCAAGAGCTTTGTCCTCTCTTCCAAATGTTCGGGTTGTGTTACGAGAGTTTCTTGACACGGGTGATGAGGTAGTGCACTCCACTCATCTACTCGCATAAGTTGACATTACGTCGACATGTAGTGTGACTCTTGAACACTGCCTATAATGACCCTGGTAAGCATTATCGTTGATCAGTTAGTCAGTTAAATTTACTGCGCAAGATACTTGACATCTACGTCAATCGCTGCAGTAGTTTGGGTCTTTATTGATGGTTGATACAAAGTTGTAGAGCGAGACAGGGTCATGCCCAGCTCAACAATGACGAAGTCGTGCAAGTCGACATGTTTGGATCGCGACTTTACATTCGATCTTCCTCTTCCAACCTTCACACCCAATACCACTCAACACAGCAATCATGTCGTCAACACTAAAACGCAAACCTTCTCCTTCAGAGGATGATACACTGGTCGAATCATCCAAGCGCCGGTTCACCGAAGCCACTACCACCGAGGACATCGCACCATCAGAAGACAACGACACAACCTCCTCAGCAGCACCCACGCCAACATCCACAACAGACTCCACAACACCAGCATCCCAATCCGACCGCCTCGCCCGCTTTGCCGCTCTCCGCAACAGGAACAAATCCTCCCGCGACGACAACCGCAAAGCCACAACCCTAGAAGTCTCTCGCGCCTCTGCCGACCCAGGCGCTCTGGCCTCACTCTCCCGTCGCAAAGAACGCGCTACCGAAAAATTGCTACATGCGCAAACCCTCGAAGACGGCGAAGACTGGGATCGCAAACGCGCCTGGGACTGGACGGCCGAAGAGTCTGCCGCCTGGGACAAGAAGCAAGCAAAGAAAAAGGCACACCGTGATAATGTCGCGTTCCAAGATTTTGGCCAAGATGCGAATAAAATCTACAAACGACAAGTCAAGGATATGGCTCCCGACGTCACGAATTACGAGGCGGAGAAAATGGCTGCCGTGGAGAGGGCTGCTCAATCAGGAGGCTTGGAGATTGTAGAGACGGAAGATGGAGAGTTGATAGCTGTGGACAAGGATGGCAGTTTCTACAGCACGAAAGACTCGACGGATTTTGTGGGGAACAAGCCGGCCAAGGAGAAGATTGACAAGTTGGTGGGCGAGATTCAAAAAGCAGAGGAGGTCAGACTTAAGAAGAGGAAGGAGAGGAGTGGCAAAGAGGAGGATGGCGATGTTACCTACATCAATGACAAGAACAAGCAGGTAAGTTATACTGCAAAGGACGTAGGTTGGAAGAACATGCTGACATTAGGCGATCACAGTTTAACCAAAAGTTGGCGAGGTTCTACAACAAGTACACTTCAGAGATCCGGGATAGCTTCGAGAGGGGTACTGCTATCTGAGCGACTCTGTTGCTCTATATCTATGACCGACATTCGAAATTCTACGTCACTACTGAGCAAGTCCAGGAGGATGCATAGACGGTGACAGTCCGCCTATCAAAATCACAACAAAATAAAGGCAGTGAATGGTTCAATCCGAAAGCGACGTGCGATGGGAACAATCCAGTATCTCTCGTTTGCTGTGTTCCTCCTTCACTTGTTTACTTCTCCCTCACTAGCACATTTGTCTCTCGCCTCACTCAGCGTTCTCTTTTTACTCCCTCGCCCTTCTCTTCTTGCTTCCCTCAAACCACTTTTTCGTCTACTTTCCTTTTTATTCCTCCAAAAACCACAACGCAGCCGTTTTTGAAAACATCGACAAAGGCCCTTCTCTCTTTGCAATGACTCCTGATCTGGATGGGTTCCACTTCGTTCAGGCACGCGCATCCAATCAGTTGAGCCCCGATTCTCACCGAGAACAGCCCATGAACCCCAACTGGGATGACAACCGCGATCAATACGCTATAGGCAGCCAGAGCGTCACAAAGTGTGCCATGCCCGTCAAGTTTGTTGCTAATGATGAAGACCACAAGCCCAACATCGACAAGATTCATAAATTTGGCAAACTCAAGAAGTCGTGGTACCAGCTCAGCCTCCACAGCTCGCTCATTGTCGTCATCGAGAACATTGGCTACAAGAGACCTCTGCCCATGGAGAGAATTTTGATCACCGCCGTCCAGGAACGTGTTTCGATGTTTGTTTCTGGTAGCTCTGGCTGTGCAAAGACAACCGCCACACTCATCGCTGCCGTCGACCTCGTTACGAAGACACTTTCCAAGGCGCACAACAATTCATTGCTCTACGATGTCTGTGCCCCTGTCGTTGTCATGGTCGTTCCCACTCATGACCTTGCCGAAGCCGCTTTGGCAGACATCTTGACCTTCCTCATCGAGTCAGACGCTGGCCTCGAAAACTACGTCAAACCTCTCCCAGTTCACGGAAGTATCGAACGGAACGAAAACATCAGAATGCTGCGCGATGGAAAGGCTGCCAACATCATCATCGGCACACCTGGAAGACTCGCTGACATGATGAGAAAGAACCTGCTCGGCTCGTTCAACCTTCAACTACTCATTTTTGACCAAGCTTTCACTTTGGCTGGAGAGAGCTTTATCCACCATATGGATACCATCAAGCTGTGGGCCAGAGGTCCATCTGCAAACGATATGGTTTACTCTCACGCTGTTGCCACAGCTGATACCACTGCATCAGGACCTCACCGCGGCACCAATGTCGTCCAGCATCCTGCCCCTGCAAAGTTCAGATCCGAGCTCATCAAGCTCAGACTCAAGCCTGAAGTACCATGCATCATCCTCTCCCAGATTATTGACCTCAGTAATCCCAGAGATATCGCCCTCAAGAAGCACTACATTGACAAGGTCATCCTCACCAGCTCTACAATGACTGTGCGTTTCAACGAGAACCCTCTGCACGATTTCTATGGAACTATCGAGGTCTCCGAAGTCTCGCGTAACACCGACGATCGTGGCAACACTCTATTCGAAGACTTCCGAGAGATTTCTGGTCCTAGCAACAAGAAGGTTCTGGCCGTCTCCTTCGATCGCAAGAAGGTTCAGAAATATAACAGTCTTGTGCAGATGGCTGGTGGACGCTCAGGAATGCTGATGAGTGGTGACCCAGCCCGCATGTGGTCAAGAGATGCTTTCAGCGCAAGCAACCTTCCACTCCTGATTACCACCACTCTTGGTTCTGAAGGCAATAACTGGCGCGAACTGGACAACGTGATCATCGTTGATATGCCTTCGCAGAAGCTTGTCGAGTATGACGGAGAGAAACCAGGCCGCGTCAATTCGTACAAGAGCCCCTACCATTTCCTTGTAGAGGCTATCGGCCACGTAGGTCGTCTTGGCCGCGATGGTAAGGTCAAGATCTACTTCGATTCAAAGACCGAAGAACACGCGAGAGAAGATCTGATCAGACTGCTTCAGGTGACCAATACGCCGGTTCCAGACTTCCTTCTGCAGGCCACCAATAACGATACCCTATGGTCAGCTGCTACTGAAGACGCCAACAATCAATGGCAGGGCAACAACATCCCATGGCCAGTTGCTGAGAATTCTACACCTGCTACCGGATACACTACCGCTCTGTCCGACTCTGATGCTTCTCCTATCTCTGCTGGAGACAGTGCTTCTTCTACTTCTGCTGCTGAAGACAATACCGCTCCTTCCAACCTCATCGCTGAAGATGCTGCTTCTTCCAGCCTCGTTGCCGAAGGTTCTGCCGAAGACGCTACTTCTCCAAACTCTGCTGAAGACACTGCTCCTTCCGACTCTGCTGCTGGAGGCGCTGCTGACAGCACTTCTTCGCGCTCTGCTCCTGTTTGAGACACTGATGTCTCCGCTATTTAGCGTACTCGCGCTATCATCCTCGAGCTACCATCCTCGCGCTTCTGTAGTTGTACATAGAAATCAAACGCCTTTATTCAGACATATTCGTGTGCGTCCTTGTGTAGTTTTTGTCCCTAACATCGATATGTTGGCACTCCGAAGAGTACAATATCTGCGTAGTCGATATATGATGATATTTCACAAAATGAGCAAGTTATGTATGTTGCTCGGTATCCTTTCATTTGGGATCAATCATGATACTTTTGAGCTAATTTACATTGTTGACCGATCTTCCTGTTCCTTTCGTGACGCGATAATACTTTATTTGTTCCCTTGCCCGCTACCAAATGGAGTGGAACTCGATGGAGAACTCATCAGAGCCGTCTTCGTCGCTGTCGTCCTCGCTAACGATCTCGTTGACCTCATCCTCCAAACCCTCCTTCTGAGTGACTGTCTCTTCAACAGCAATCTCCAGACTCTCCTTACCGATGACCTGATCCTTTGTGCCGAAGCGGCGAAGGTCCACATGTTCAGAGATATAGGCCTTGACTGTGTTACGGATCTCCAGGTCGTGACTGCATGTACACTGCTCCTTGTATCTGCAGTGGCCGTTTCTGAGGAGAGAGCCGCATGTAACGACGTGCTCATGAGAGTACTCGCATCCCTCACCACGAGAGCATCCTCTGGGATTGCTGTTACGGTGACAGATCTTCTTCAGGGTGCAGTCTTCACCAAGAGGGCACTTCTTGCCGGAGAATGTCAGGCTGAAGGGACAGAATTCGAGCAAAGCCTTCAGTTCAGCGTTCTCGGTCGAGTCGCTGACGATGCTGTTGTTGGCGTGACGAGTCTCAGGGATGGGGGCCTCGTAGTTGACAGAGGGATAAGATGAGGCGTTGTCGTAGAATTCAAGCGTGAACTCTTCGTCTTCGTTGTCATCTGACTGCTCCTCGTCAGGTTCAGGGTTGTTGTTGCCGGGTAGATGTCCATCAAAGAAGAAGAGTTTGTCGCAAGGTGGGCGGGGTGAAAGGGTGATATGAGGGACAAGCCTGGAGGAGCGGCGGCGAACCCTCTTGAAGACTGCGCGAGTGAACCTCGGGCGATCTGGCTGAGCCTGCTGGGCTGTGGTGGAAGAGGTGGCAGCCATTTTGCAATGTTGGAAGAAGTGGTATCTGTGAGAGGTAGAGAAAGATAATTGCGAGAGAGGTGAGAAATAACGCTGGGTGTGAAGGGGAAGTAAACAAGTGAAAGATCACTATAGAGCATGGACTGATAGACCCACCTGACCCAGGTTATTTTATGGCTGTCTTTTTCTATAATCTCAGCTGTATCGCCTTGCCCTTGCTGAGTTGCAACACACCTGATCGTACTGTGAGGAGATTAGAGTTGTGAGCAGGCCTCTCTCTCGACAGTTTACGTCCATGGCTGTAGTATTTTCTTCTACATCGATGAAGCCTTCAGAGGAAACCTCGGACGTACGTTCATATCGAAGCATATTTCTGTTTCAGTCCACAAGACATACCTCGATCTCTTCACCACCGCTATGCCAGTGCTTCCAGAATGTATAACATCAGAGCTATGTTCATCATAACGATGCGTCGACCTGCTTACCAGTACGGTCAAATTCGAAGCTCTCGTGCACATGGAGTCCTTGCCTTTCCTCCTGGCCGTGACTTTTCGGATTTGGTTAGTTAACCTGCCCTTGCTCAGGTACATGAGAGATCCTCGTCCCCCTTTAGTAGTCAACTAAGCTTCTTTCTTCCTACTCTCACCATGATTATCCATGTCGTTCGCAGCTGCCACAAGACATACTGTTTCGAGCGAAGTTTCCAGCGATTGCTGAAGACCTGTAATCGAAGCCTGACTGTGAGGGATTACTCAAATCCGTAGGAGCAACTGCTCTCCAGAGTATCGTTAGACGTCTGGAATAAAAGCACCAAGCCCTCCAAACCGCCCAACAGCTTAGCAACCCTATCCACCAAGACTGCCAACCACCACCAAAAATGACTTGCCCTCACCTTAGACTTCGCCAACATCACTCTCTAGGATTCAAAAGAGTCGTCCTGATGTCGCAAAGAGTAAAAAATTTTGTAGTCATCTCGTTTGCATGTGTCTGGAGTTTGCGTTAGTGAAGGCTTCAGATTTGACCATGCTGGGGATCGAACTCACCATCCTTAGTGCAGGGGCCATGCTAATCTTCTCTGTATAGTTTCAAATAGACTAATGGGTTTTTAGGCCCAATTATTCGAATGAATTTGATCGAATATATAGTCTAAAGCATGGTCGGCACTCGCGAGAAGCCAGAAGTGTGCTTGCGCACACTTCTGGCACACGAGAGCGCTCAAGAGTGTCGCACACAATTTGGACATGCTCTGCGACGGTGGCTGCACATGCAAACTCAATAACTACAAAATTTTTTACTCTTTGCGACATCAGGACGACTCTTTTGAATCCTAGAGAGTAATGTTGAGACGTTTGGCTTCGCCAAACGTCTCAATACTATGGAACATATCTGATGGCAGTGGCGACATATCAGAGTGCAAGACTATTGGCGCCAACACGCAAGTTGAGAGAAA
Organism: Aureobasidium sp. EXF-12298; assembly: GCA_024195555.1. Taxonomy (NCBI): domain Eukaryota; kingdom Fungi; phylum Ascomycota; class Dothideomycetes; order Dothideales; family Saccotheciaceae; genus Aureobasidium; species Aureobasidium sp. EXF-12298. The sequence goes on along the minus strand of SWBJ01000217.1, from coordinate 56,146 downwards.
CAAAAGAAAAACAGCTGTACGCTATGCTACTTCAAGTGCTGAAACAGCTTCCTGAGTTCTGAGAAGGTTTGTATTACGACAGCAGTAGCTACAATCTATATAGTATGCAAAGTCGTCGCGAAATGCGATACGCGAAAGGTGTGGGCTCGTAGACTCGAGACGACTTGTGCGACGGGGAGATGCAAGCAATTTGGCACTTCGCAGGTCAAGCGCTGTCGAAAAGTCACAGATGCGTTTGTCACATTGATGAACTGATAAAAGCGAATTTGGCTTTGAGTACTCATAAAATCTTCATTTTCAAATCGCTATTGGTAGTTTTTTTACGCTATCACGTTCATCTCTATAACATTGCAAGAAAGAAACATAGATCAACAAGGAATCTAGAATCTCAGATCCCAGCCAATCTTAGGACCGATCTTGGGAAGCTCCTCAGCAACACTCTGTACATCCTTGTCACCACGACCGGAAAGACAGATGACGATATCCTCACCCTTCTTCATTGTCTTTGCCAACTCGATGGCGCCGAAAATGGCATGTGAAGTCTCGAGTGCGGGAATGATACCCTCGAGTTGCGACAGCAGACGGAAACCGATGAAGGCCTCGGCATCTGTGGCGGCGATGAACTTGGCACGATCAGTATCCTTCCAGTTTGCGAGCTCGGGACCGACACCAGGGTAATCGAGACCGGCAGAGACGGAGTGTGTGTCGGAGATCTGACCGTGCTTGTCTTGAAGAATGTAGGTGCGTACACCGTGAAGGACACCATGAGTACCACCAGACAGAGTGGCAGAATGACGGTCAGTATCGATACCGTCACCTCCAGCCTCAACACCGAGAAGCTTGACGCTAGGGTCCTTGGAGAAGGGGTAGAACATGCCCACTGCGTTGGAACCGCCGCCAACACATGCGACGACGGCGTCGGGAAGCTTGCCCTTCATGGCCATCATCTGCTCCTTGGTCTCTTGACCGATAACGGACTGGAAAGTACGGACGATGGTAGGGAAGGGGTGAGGACCAATGGCCGAGCCGATGATGTAGTGAGTGGTGTCAAGCTTGACGACCCAAGCACGCATAGCCTCGTTGACAGCGTCACGGAGGGTACGGCTACCAGCTTCGACAGCAATGACCTGAGCACCAAGAAGCTTGATGCGGAAGACGTTCAGAGCCTGGCGGCGAACGTCCTCGGCTCCCATGTAGACGGTACACTTCATACCGAACTTGGCACAGACAGTGGCAGTAGCAACACCATGTTGACCAGCACCAGTCTCGGCGATGATCTCAGTCTTACCCAGACGGCGGGCCAAAAGGACTTGTCCAAGAGCGTTGTTGATCTTGTGCGAACCGGTGTGGTTCAAATCCTCACGCTTCAACCAGATGTTCGCACCACCAGCGTGCTCAGTCAGACGCTCAGCAATGTGCAAGTGACCAGGGCGACCCATCCATTCGTAGTGTGAGCGGTACTCCTCCCAGAACTTCTCGTCGTTGATGGCAGCTTGGAAACCGTCCTCCAGCTCGCGCAAGCAGTCCATCAGTGACTCGGGAACGTATTGACCACCGAATTGTCCAAATCTTGCAGGGATGGCGTTTGAGTCCATAGGTCCATCGGTGTTGAGGGCCTCGATCTGATCAGCGAGCCCAGGGCCGTCAGGAGTATCCTTGTCCTTGACGACGCCATCAACGTGAACCTCATCGGGAATATCTTCCATCTCCTTGGTCTCGAGGACACCACCCTCACGTGTCTGTTCCTTGATGATATCTCTGCGCTGGGTAATACCATCCAGGTAGTTCTCAACAGCCTGAGCACCCTGACCAGCAGGAGCATCGGCAAGAGTCTGAATGATTTGACTGCCAATAACAACACCCTCGGCCATGCTGCCGATGCTCAAATAGTGCTCTCTGGTGCTGACACCAAAGCCAACAGCAGCAGCGACACCGCCAGAGTATTTGTGCACACGATCGAGCAGCTCAGGAAGAGCAGTGTTGACAGAGCTGGTAGCACCAGTGACACCCATGCGCGAAACGACGTAGATGAAAGAGTCGGCAATCTTACACAGCAGCTTCATGCGGTTCTCGGATGTAGCGGGAGCGATGAGAGGGATGTATGAGAGACCAATCTTTGTGCAGTGGTTGCGGAAGCGGACAGCCTCCTCCGGGGGCAGATCGACCATGATGAAGCCATTGACACCGGCAGCCTTGCAGTCCTTGAGAATCTTGTCCTCGCCGTAGCTGAGTACGGGGTTGTAGTAGCCCATGAGCATGACGGGAGCACGCAGACCTCTTTTCCTTGCATCTCTAACCATTTGGATTGTGGAGATGATGTTGACGCCGTTCTTCAGGGCTTGTGTGTTTGCTTTTTGAATGGTAGGGCCGTCTGCAATGGGGTCGGTGAAGGGCATGCCGAGTTCGATGATATCGGCACCGCCAGCCTCCATGGCGAGCATGATGTCGGGAGTCTCCTCGGGGGTAGGGAAACCGGCAGTGACATATGTGACCAAGGCAGGCTGTAGGAAAGTCAGTCGACTGAGAGACTCGTATGCGCTTTGTCTGAACCGACTCTGTTCTCCTTCTTGGCCTGAGCAAATGTTCTCTTGATGTGCTCCATGTTGGGTGGTTGTGTGAGCGAAAGAGCGGAAGTTTGATACGGACGGCGACTTTGCCTTTGGGTAACACAGTAGTAATTGACTTTATATATACAAAGTCGAGTGGAATTGACGTGGTCAAGAAACTTGTCGTGAGTGAGTCAAACAGAAAGAGCGACGGCATTCAGCACCACTTTCGGCCGGCAGTGGCGGGGGACCGTGCGAGTCTCCGTCAGTTCGCCGATAGCGAATGCCCCTCCATCGTTCGTTGCCCACCACTCTGCCCTGGAAACGTTCTGCCATCTATCAGACTCTCGATTCTATCATGATCACATTCTCTCAGCAGCGCAATTGACATCAGGGTTTGAATACCTTGGTGATATTGTCTATTTGGACTTTAATGTTGAAAGAAACTGCTGCATGGTTCCCCCCGATCTGCATTTCGTGCATTTCATCCTACCATCGGCTTATGCAACAGCACCAGCAAAGTGACTCACAGCGAAGAGCCTCTTCATTGATGACTCTCATGATGCCCCGCCGAGTCAAACGAAAAGGAGACGATGGTAGTACTCGTTTTGACTCATCTGTAGACCCTGTTACACCGCATAGTCGACCCTGCATTGTATTTCTGCCAGCTTTAAGCAATCGACTCAAAGAGATCTTCAAAACTCACCTCAAACACATGCTTCTGTGAGGGTCTATATCTAGTAAGGATACAGATGCAAAGCGGTTGTCAGTACGGCGCTTCGAGATACTGCCAGTCTGTCGAGGCTTCGAGACATCCAACACAAACATCTCGGCGGCTAGCGAAACTTGACCATCCACCTCGAACCCTCGAGCCTTCATGCTGACCTGAAACAAAGACATACCATCTGCTGTGGTAACCGCCCACTGAGAACCACCGGTCACAATTTCTCGAGAGCACCTTTCCACTATTGGCTATTCCAAGACAATGGAAGCATGTAGGTCCTTCCACTGACAATAAGCCTTTGTTACTCCCTGCTTTTCTATTCTTTGACGTTCATTCATGAATTCTTGTCGACACCAGGACAATCACATTCATTCATGCTGCAATAGATCTGTTCATTGTCAAAAGCCGCTTTGTCTTTCTTCCATCACTCTTTCAAGTTTGCGTCCTTCTCTCTTCTTCTGTTCCCTGCTTTTAGACGACTACACACAACACAAACATACGCTGGACGTAACTCTACTTCTTAATCATCCTTCAATCTCTTCCATTCTCAAACTCTTCACGAAAACCAGCATTCATCAAACATGCCTTTCAAGCAAACCTTCGAGAAACACCTCAACAAGGATCTCGAGTCCAACCGCGACTCGGCTCTCTACCCACCACAACTCCCACCGCCAGATCTCGAGCCTCAAGCTCCTCCACCGCCACCACCACCCGCAATCCCTCAAGTCTTCACCAGTTACCCAGAGCGTAGAGGCGGTATCAACGTACCCACACCTTTGCTCATCCTCCTGATCCTGGTCTTGCTCTTCGAATCAAGCGTCCTCTTCGTCTACACAGTGGTTGCCCTCTGGAACACTCTTCCCATCCCTATCGCTGCACCTCAACCATTCCCTCAACAGCAGTTCTTGCAACCCACTACGATCACATCCATCTCTACAACTACTGCTACTTTGCTGCAAACAACAACTCTGCTGTCTACAACAACTCTGAACTACAGCACCACTCTTCCTGCCTCTACCTCCATCTCAACAACAACAATCACACCTTCTCCTCCTGTCACGGTCACCAAACCGGCTCCTACTATCACCGTCACGAGTACGCTCAGTCCTTTTGAGATGCCGAGTATCACGACTTTGACGATCATGAGCACGAGCAGTTTGGCAGCGGCTGGTGCAAGCACCACAACTAGTACGACTGTTATTACTGCTGCTAAATAGATGCGCTTTTGAAGAGTGTAGTGGGGACGAGAGATGAGAACAATCAGGCACTGTATGGGTTTCGGGAAGAGAGGATATGATAGAACGAATGGGGAGAGAAGTCCGGTACTTCTTGCTCCACAGACGTGACAAAAGAAAATAAAAGCAAAATCAAAGAAGCACCTTGTGTGCTCTCCAAACATAACCATTCTCCTCATGAAATGTGAAAAAGCTATGCCTGCTCCTCATGACCCACTGACTGATCATTTGAAATGTATAGACACTAGACAAATGCTAAACAAAATATGTAAGCGATCATGACCACAGCTTGAAAAACACATGTAATAAACAGCTTTCTCATTCGAAGCATAATTGAAACGCATCGCAAAGGTATGTATAAAAACAGAAACTTTCCTCCAACGCAATGCATATCGAATTCAGTTGAAATACCCCTTCCATCAAACTCCTGTATCAAATCTCAGATTCCTGTTTTTGTTGTTTTTCTGCTTGTGTGTTTGGGTAGATACAAGTTGTGAAAAGGGAAATTCCTCCGCAATGTGAAACTGGACAAAGAGAAAAGACACAAAGATGATTGCTCCTTTTCGCAATGCTGTCTCGGTGAACTCTTTGTCCTCCATCATCTTGAGCATCATCCATCAGATTCGCGGAAAGCAGAAAATATCAGTGTGGAAAAAAAACAGATGAGAGGGCCAGACCTTCCCGCGCCTAGAAACAACAAAGGGGAAAAGAAACAGATGGGGGTATGAGGGGACACTAGCATGCTCTCGAAATGTGAAGATGCCCATTGCCGCCCAAGAACGCCAGGGTAGATGATGATGAACTCCATGAATGCCCGCTCAAGATTATAGCTCAAAGGCCACGCCCTTTTCGGCAGCCAGAGAACGCAGGTATGCCTCCATGCTGTTATTGCCATGGTGGATCTCTTCAAGGAAGCGTGTAGTCTCGGTAAGGACGGCGCTCTTACTGAAGCCGCCAGTCTTGAGATTGGGCACGAGTTCGTTGAGATCTTCGTAGCCTTGCTTGATTATGTTGCGACGCTTCTGCTCAGAGCGGATATGGTTACTGCGCTTCTGATCTTCGGTGAGGTTCTTGCGAGCGATGCTACCGAGCTTGCTGTTGGCACCAGATGAGGCTCTACGACGCTTGATGGAAGGTTTGGGCATGTTGTCTTCGCGGTCATCGTCGTCCGAGTCGGCGATAGTGTTGTCGCCATCGGGGCTGGAGTTGTTGACGCGGAAGGCAGGAGAGGTGATGGATGTGTCAAAGTCATTGTCGTCTCCGCGCTTGGACTTGCGACGCTTCTTGTTCTTGGGCTGGTCAGACTCTCCAGTGGAGGTCTGGTCAGCGAGCGAGGCAAGAGCCTGCATGCTACCAGGGTAGTAGTTGTGGACACCTCTGGTCAGGTCAGGGGTGTGGGGAACGGAGTTCTCGACCGAAGACATAGCGTCGTTGGATGAGTGGACCATGTTGCGTGCGAATTCGACGTGCTGGATGGTACTGGCTTCGAGATCTTGATAGGGAGCAGCGTAACCAGATTGGCGGAAGTTGTTGTCCGTACCAAAGTGGAACATGGGAGTGCTGGATTGATGAGAGGAGGAAGTGTGGGAATGAGGATGTGAGTGAGAGTTTGTTGTCGAATTATCAAACGATGCACGAAAGTGAGGATTGGTCGAGGGGTACTGCGGTGCCGAGGAGCTAGTCGTCGTGGGAACCGAAAAGGGAAACGAAGCATGGCGGCTTGTGTTCTGCACGACGGGCTGCTGCTGGGCCACGGCTTGAGGAAAGTTTGCAGTACCAAGAACTTGATTGGGGTTTGCTCTGTATGAGAACAAGGTTGAGGCAGCATGAAGGACATCGGCAGATGCATTTGCTTCCGGAATACCGACAAGGGCGAGCAGGTCCTTGGGATCTTTGGGTGGCTGGAAGGATCGCGGGTTGTAGTTTGTGTTTGGAAAGTGAAAAAGCTGCTCTTGAGTAGGGTATGACACGGGATAAGACTGATTGTCTAGAGGATACATCCATTGAGGGTCGTTGAGGTGGTCGTACTGCTGAAGCCTTGTCTCGGGCATGGAGTTCATGTTGGCCAAGAAGGCATCGGGCAGGTTGTCTGTCGCTCCATAGTGATCTGGATCGCTGAAGAAGTTCTGGAGAGTGGTAGACTCGTCTTGGTCGAGCAGGGGCGGGCCTGAAGGGAGGTTCTCGGGTTGGTAAGGGAACTCGTCTGTGGTTGTGTCAGCACTGTAGTGAGAGTATGCATGTGCAAGCACGAGCAAGAGCACGGCCGCACTCACATCCAAAGGGATTGGTGGACCAGGACGAACGGTTGTCGGAAGCCATCATGGCAGGTACGGATGCGAGTGTCGCAGTCTCGTTCGACTCGAGCGGCTGCAGGCTGTCGCTTCTAATCTGTGGGGGAGCGCTCGAGTTGGGAAGGGCATCATCCTAGTATGACCAAGGGAACTCGGGTCCGCTCATCGAGTACAGTGTGATCGGAAGACTCGGTGTGGAAGGTGGTATACGGGTATGAATGGCTCGAAGCTGAATTGTGGTGGTATAGGTCGAGGCGGAGACGCCGTGTCGGTGGGACGGGTGAACAAAGTGACGATCAAGATTAGAGATACCGATTTTGCTATCCTGAGAGCCGGAGGGTCGATGTGGTGAGTGTCGCCGGCAGGTAGTCCTTGAGAAGATGATGCGCGAGGTTTTGACATGTGATTGCAGCTGCTGCACGGGCCACCGAATTCGTCCTGTGTTCCTTCCTTTGGCTGTTCACACTCTTTGCTCCTGCTTCAAGTGACGACTGACTGATAGTCGCGTATGTCTGCTTCATACCCGTCACTAATTGCCTCGGCACTTAGTGTGTGAGCTGTAGAGCGTCTCGTCGTGGCTTGATACAGTGTAAGATGATCACGCAGCAGCAGAGTATGTCTTCCACAAAGATCTAAATATGCAGCACTGTACACGAGGCCCGGCCCGTCTGCAATGTAGCCGCCTCTCTATTCTCCTGCTGTTAGAAGTTACCACAATCATGAACAAGTTGGAGCATAAATTGATTGCTTGGTGCGCTTCAGGATTCGGCCCATTGCTCTGCTTTCATCGTCGCTAACGCACAACTCTTCTTGATCCGAGAGTTTCATGTCAAAGAAGCCCTACCTTCCGACAACACCATAACGACACCTTCTTTACGAGATACTCTTGATGCTGCTCGCTCTCGGGACTGCGGACCATCATGCAGCTCGCCGCCCTACAAGGAACTCCGCATTCGCGGTCCGCCGTCTGCCGTCTGCAGATCTGGAGCCTCCCCGCTAGACAATTGAAGTCTTAAACCTTCCGTATGCATCTTTGTGTCACAGCAAAAGCTTCTGGATGGCGGAAGAATTAACATCCTACAGGACGATCTGCAATATCAAGCAATTCTTCCGAAACGCTTTGCCTTTGCTTGTGGAGTCCCCATGGGCAAACTAAGCCGCCACATTGATGGATCCTCTCGCTTGTCTTGTCTTGGACTGGACGCCTACACATGCTTGTTGAAATTAACGTACCAATTGACCTGGTTCCCCCTCTTCGGGATAATATATATTCAATTCTGAGAATAGGCCAAGTATAAATAAGCATCATACCCTCAACTATTTTCTATCTCCATCAGCAGTTCTCTTGATCTTTCTCTCGTCATATCAACATGAAGTCTATCGGTTAGTGTTATCGTACTTGCTCATCCTGCTCATGTTATACTGACCCTTGGAAGCCCTCCAATCTCTGTCGCTGTCTGGTCTGGTGGCAGTGGCTGCAGCCGCTCCAGCTACAACTCACACCAAAGTCGCCGACCCTTGTCACGTCACCTCTTACTCTGGCGTCGCTGCCGCTGTGTCCTCCTGTACCAACATCATTCTTGATGGTATTGCTGTTCCTGGTAACACTACCCTCGATTTGACCAAGCTCAAAGCCGGAACCGTGGTGACTTTTGCGGGAAAGACAACATTCGCCTATGCAGACGCAAACTATGATATGATCAAAGTTGCTGGTACGGATGTCACCATCACAGCTGAGAAAGGAGCAATCATCGATGGAAATGGCCAGGCCTGGTGGGACGGTCTTGGTTCAAACGGCGGTGTTGCTAAGCCAAACCACTTTATCACGGTTAGCAAAGCTATTGGCAAGTCTGTGGTCAAGAATCTTGTCATCCAGAACTACCCTGTTCACTGCTTCTCCATCTCTGGCAGCAACGGACTTGTTGTAGAGAACATCTTCTTGAACAACACAGCCGGCGAGGCCCCCAACAGCAGATCGAATGGGCTCGCAGCGGCTCACAACACGGACGGTTTCGACATCTCAAGCACTGATGGCATGGTCTTGAGAGACTCGAAGGTATTGAATCAAGATGACTGCGTTGCTATCACTAGTGGCAACAGTATCACTGTGTCGAACATGTACTGCGATGGTGGTCATGGCCTTTCAATTGGAAGTGTTGGTGGCAAGGTAAGCAACATATTCTCCCCTTGTTCAATCGACAGCGTCTGACTCCATGCAGAGTAACAACAACGTCACCAATATTCTGTTCGAGAACAGCAAAGTGCTCAACAGCCAGAATGGTGCAAGAATCAAGTCAAACTCCAACACGACTGGCTACATTGCAAACATCGAGTACCGTAATATTCAGGTCTCAAACGTCGACATCTATGGCATCGACATCCAGCAAGACTACCTCAACGGAGGCCCGACCGGCAGTCCCACGAACGGTGTTATCATCAAGAACATCACCATGTCCAACATCGTCGGCACTGCCCAGGCCAAAGCTAGAGACTACTACATTCTTTGTGGAGATGGCAGTTGCTCGGACTTTACTTTCAACAACATCCACATTACTGGGGGAACCAACAGCTCTTGTAACGTCAAGCCTGCTGGAAACTTCAAGTGCGTCTGAGGTGTATAAGGATCAGGATGACTTGGTATATAGTAGAGCAATTTTACAACTTCATGCTTCGACCAAAATCCTATATATGTATTGGTTTGAGTTTGTGAGAAGCTTTGGTTCGTATATACTTGTGCGAGCTGCGTTCAATACGGGTCATCGTTCACGAAGTACTAATACTGCTTCCCGACTATCGAAGGAGCGACTACAGGCAGCCCGGACTTTCTGCAGCGTATCAAGGAGAGCTAGATGGTATGAAAACACATTTGTTGTCATGAATGAGATGCTGACGCGCTGAACTTCGGTTGCTGTGAAGTCAGATTGTATCTCCAGTGAACAAGAGAGGCATCAGACACTACATATACCAAGTCCTGCAGGATCTCCCAACAATCACATTGGTCCGACGGTTAGTGTAGTGGAATAGTCAAGCTAACCATATATCTTGGCAGTCACTTCACGACAACAAATACCAACAACCATCACCATGTGGGCTCGAGTTCGAACGTTTGCATCAGCTAATCCTTTCGCCAGTCATTTCAATTCAACCAATCAGCTTTTCAGACTGTCTCTTGATAGACGCGCCCCTGTGGAAAGGTGGTCTGGTCACTATCAGAGGCTGGAGGAGAAGAGGGAGAGGGAAAGTGAAGGATTGAGGAAGTAAGTGAACAATTCCCCAATCCGTCAGACCTGTGATTGTTTCTTTTTTGCTTGGTAGTATTTGTTGAATTGTGTTACTGGTGTTTTTATTTTGTGTGATTACAGTGCGTAATTTCGAGGAAAGAAGGATGGAGGGATGAATACTTCTACTCCGATTCCCCTCTACACTTTGCGAATGCTGTTTCTAGAGCCTTGCCAGCGATTGCTTGATTTCTGGTGTCTTTTGCTCCAAGTTGCCGCATTCCTGCGTAGCGACAACCACCAGTCCTCTGTAACAAAGAACCTCTCCACTATTGAGGGTTTGCCTGGCTTGCACCACTGCTTCTCCAAGCACTCAAGATCAGGTCGACGATGTAATCTACACCCTTGCCGTTCTTGACCTGTGCGAAGATGGTAGGACCGCCTTCTCTGTATGATGTATTAGTAGCTTATCTCGGAGACACTTGTGAAAGACACACCTAATCTTCCTTGAGTCTCTGTCCATAACTCCAAGATCAGCACCGATCAACTCAGCCAAATCAGTCTTGTTGACAACAAGCAGATCAGACTGCGTGATTCCCGGACCACCCTTGCGAGGGATCTTGTCACCCCCTGAAACATCGATAACATAGATGATGAAATCGGCAAGCTCGCGACTGTAGTTCGCAGCCAAGTTGTCACCACCAGACTCGATAAGCAAAAGCTGTGTGTTGAACTCTTGGTGCAGATCCGTCAACGCAGCCAAGTTTGCCGAAATGTCCTCGCGCACGGCGGCATGAGGACAACCTCCAGTCTCGATAGCACGGATACGTTCGGCAGGTAAAGCTTTGTGTCTAGTCAAGAATTCGCAGTCCTCGCGGGTGAAGATGTCGTTGGTTACGGCAGCGATGTTGTACTTTTCGCGGAGGGCCAGACAGAGGGCCAACATGAGTGCAGTCTTTCCTGAACCGACGGGACCACCAATGCCGACTGTGAAGGCTCGTTCAGAGAAGTCACGGCCTTCTACGATGGGCATCTCGCGGCCCAAGAAGGAACCAGGGCCATCTAGGATCTCGTGAGTATGTCCATGGTCGACAGCATCGTGGGAGTGAGAGTGGGCTCCGTCGTGTGAATGAGACATGATTCGATGTTTTTGGCAGTAGAAGGCGTAAGAGGTAAACAGTTGTCACGAGTCAAAAGTTTGGGTAGCTTGATGTCGAGGGGTCTTGGTTCGAGGGTCCCGAACGAGTGGGGCAGCGGACGATAAGGGATCCGGTCCAAGCTCCACGTATCCGCTATCGGGAACCGACGACAACATCAAATTGTTCATCCTTCCTTCATCACAGTCGACATACGGCAATACACAGTGAGAAACGACCATGCAGATACTCAAGTTCAGTCTGGCGATCCTCTTTGCTACGGTTCCACTGCAGGCCAAGCGTACGCTTCTACCGCCATCTGAAATGCACCCCATAGAACCAGCGAACCTCGATTGGCATATGAAAGTGTTCACGCCGGTCGATGAATATGAGATCCATCTCAAGCCAGGCTACAGCATAAAAGACCACTTCAAGAAAATTGGCAAGGACCTGAGCCAACATATTCGACGACGCTGGGAAACCCCTGAGGACTTTGATTATGTTCATTATATCATCTATTTGCCCGATCAAGCAAACATAGATTTGATCCGACGAGACCCAGAAGTCACTTTTGTTATCCAGAGTGCCGAGTATCAAGTCATCAATGATCCGATCCCGGAGGAACTTGAACGGTTGCCAAAAGTTGCAAGGCATGATGAATTGTAACACGCGTAGTCATCCTTCATGCCAGCACCCAGCTACTCATCAGCTTCGCGATCCGGATTGTATGTCTTGATAACTGGAGATTTATCCCACCATCTGTGTTAAATACTTCAGTAGACATATTCGAAGTTAGGGTTCTGCTTGTCCGTCAAATTGCTGAACGCCGTGTCGTTCAAAGCGGCAGCTTCACCGCTTTCGCGCATGCGAAGCCTGGTCTTCTCCTTGCGCTTGTTTTCCCAGATGAAGGCATATCTCAGCACGCCGAAAAGCAAGACTTCGATGCAATTCGCCGTCAACAGAGAACCAATACCGAGAGAATATGACGGTGCCTGCTCTTGTCTGTAGAAAAATGGACTGACGATATTTCCAACACATGCACCAAACCAGATCATTCCGGAGACTATCATCTTCTTTGACTGGCCACCTGTGTTGCTAGTCACGAGTGACAGGGACAGCACAAACGACGCCTGATAGGAGCCTGTCATATAGCTTCGGTATGTCAGTTTTGCATTCCATTTCACAAGCATAAATTGAACTCACAAGCATATCAAGCGCCCAACATAGGCGGTGTCGGGTGCCAATAAGAAACCCAGAGCGCCGGCAATTGTCGGAATCATAAACAGTGCACAAACAATTGTCCTACTATTCTTGGGCAGATACCTGTTTGCCATGGCTCCAAGGGCAATCCAAATTACGACCAGAGCTCCCTGCGGTATACCCAACAATGCTGTGTCTAAGGTGTTGAATCCTAGACCTTTAATGACCAAAGTCGCAAAGTTGCTGATTCCACCATTCGGAATGTTGGCCACAAATCCGAGCAAGGTGAATAGCCATGTCTTGTAGTCGAGGTAAGCCTCCTTGATTTGATCCCAGTTAATGCGTTTCTGTTCGATACCCGTTTGGTTGCGGCGCACGCGGGCGATCATTATCAACTTCTCATCGCGAGAAAAGCCTTTGAAGGTTGTAGGCGAATTAGGAAGAAGCAAGCAGAGGACGATTGCCCATGCTGAGCAGAATGCGCCGACGATCAGGAACTCGTATCGCCAGGAAGCCAGGGCTCCGTTGATATTGCCGATGCCATACCTAAGGAATTGTTAGGAACCCGTGACCTGATAGTCCGCGAGGCTTCATCAACTCACCCAATCAGACCGCCACCAGCAACTCCTACGCCGTTCCACACATACCAAGCCGCAATGCGAGAGGGCTGTTCTTCACGAGTATAGTACATGGACGTGATGAGCATGAAGGCCGGGTCAGCAATAGCCTCGAAGGCTCCTGATAAGACACGCAATACTGCCAGGGCTGGAAAGTTCTTCGCAGCAGCCTGGCACATAAGAAGTGCTCCCCACATGAAGATGTTAAAGGCTAAATACCATCCTGGTCGGCATCTTTGCATGATGAGATTCGAAGGAATCGCCCAAATCAGCCAGCCGAAGTAAAATATACTCGATAGCCATGAGTAGTCCTCGCCGGTAAGAGCCAGGTCTTTCTTGATGCCAAAGATTGCTGCGTAGGATAGTGTCGTTTTGTCCACATACTGGGTAGCGGATGGGTCAGTCTTTGTCGGCAAGGTCAAATCCGTATCCGACTTACATAGAAGAAGTAGCATACACCTAGCAGTGGCAATATGCGTGTGTCCAGCTTACGCTTCAGCCTCTTTTCGTCGGCCTGATCTATTGATTCATCGTTGGGATAGCGTCGAAGTGCTTCAGCATATAGATCTGCTTGGTCGTGGTCCAGCTCTCCAGAGATTGGTTCTTCAGGTTTCTTGAAGTCAACGTACTCGATCTCTTCCTCTTTGGCTGTCTCGTCGTGTTTGTCCATGGCTGATCACAATAATGTTCATATTCGTCGTCCCAAGTAGTGAGTGGGTCGGCATCTCTTTATAGGGTCTTCACATGCTAGGTGTGATACTGTGATCGTCCGGTGAGAAGTCCGTAAGCAGTAGGTACATAGCGATGCAGGATCATGTCGATCACACCGTCGGTTTCTGTTCTTGAAGATGATCGCTGGAGTATTGGTGCACTTGAGTGTGGGGTTCGAAGGGTGACTGAGGTTGTTCCACCAATAATCACTCGAAGCTCCCGAGACGAGGGCACTTCCCCACATTCGACCCCAGCTCTCCATCATTTGGCTTCTTTTCGTGTCTGGCCTTGGATACTGGAGTAGCATGAAGCCAACATGACTAAGGACGTATAACTGGAGTGATTACTCTGTTCAAACACTATAAGTCTTTCCAGGTCTCCTTGAGGAATTCGACAATCGCGGGATAAGAGGTCCAAGTCTTGCTCAAAACTCGGGTTCCTTCTTCGCAGACGTAGCTCTGCTTCCAGTGTTGTCTCTTGGATGGGTTCACTTTCTACTATGTATGAGCAGACATTGCGATATCGTTCAATAAATTGGCAGATGATTTAGATCGTCCAGATGGAACTGTCGAGTTTGATAAACAGAATCCAGAGAAGCACGTTATAGCTCTCGTTGTCTTGATTCAGAGAACTACTAGCCCAATGGAGCTAGAGTTAGTCATGTGAGCAAGCGGCTTGAGCTGTCTCAAGAAGCCGATCCATTTTCGGTCGGGTTTCCTCAGATGGACCGGAGAATGGGTGCAAGAGTACACTTTGAGAGCCAGGCTGCCAAAGGTCCAGCTGATATCCAGAAGGTGTCAGAGATAGTGTCTAGGAGGACGATCACTCGAAACCATATGCTATCGCTAAGATCGATCGAGTCAGATGGGTCATTGCCCATGACCGACGCGAGACACCTGAACTCAGCGCAATAGCTAAACTAGAGAGAGTTCCGCATGGAATAAATGACGGATGCATTGATTCGGTGAGGGGTGTTGAGTGCAGAGTAAAGCATTATCCGGGTGACAGAGTGGTAGATTATCCGTAGTAATGGGTGGATGTGGGGAAGGCGATGGGATGAATTCGCAAAAATCATTTGCTGACATTCATTTGGTCAGCCGAGTTCACGTAGTTGACTGGGGGTATTGGAAGGATACACTCACTGTTCATGCATAGCCTGCAGCTCGAGCGTTCTTCAAAATCTGGATAGGAATTTATGGTCGAAGGGAAAGATAGAGCCGCGAGGATTTGGGGATTAGGGTGACCCTGTATACCAAAGGTCTGCCGTCGTTATTGTGTTGACCAATGATTGAAAAACGAAATGCTGTGCATTCCGCTTATTGTGCAGTCGATATATGATTAAATGACAACCAACTATAACAACAGCAAAGGAAAAGAAATATCCAGAAGATATATCAGGAAGAGTCTGGTTCATTGGCCGTTCTGTCATGCCGCCATGGTTTGATTAATGCTTGAAGTAGGTCCGCTAAACTTTTTGTCTCCGTTCACTCCCACTCCATTTCCCATGTCTCTCCAATGGCTTCAATCTCACGCTGAAGTTGTGCCAGCTCTTGCTCTGCTCGAGAGCTGATCGCATACCCGCTGCGACCTTTGAGCTGTTCGGCATCCTTTTGCAAGTCTCGGCATCTTCGCTGGAAATCATCTTCTACCTCCTTCCTGTCCTTTGCCTTTCTTGCAAGGTATCTCATGTCGTTTGTGTCGATCGCATATCGGAATACATCCCTCATACGTCGTGAGTAGAGCTGGCAGGACACTCCACCTCTACCCTCATTGCGAACAGGCTGTTTCGTTCGGTTGAATCTTACAGCTACGTCCGAGTTCGACCTCAACCATGGTGACACGACTTCATGGTAGCACTCGTCGCAGACTGTCAAAGCAGGTGCCAGAGAGGGAACGTAGTACCAATCGACACCCTCGAGCTTGTCGTCACGGATGCATTCGGGGAGTCTGGTCTTATGTCGGACAAGTGACACGAACTCTGGTATATTAGGCATCCGCTGACCAGACACTGCATCCTCGTGGAGCTGGAACAGGCAATCAATGTAGGCCGCATACCGATTGTTGTGTTCTGGTCGCAGAGAGCAGTAACGGCCCATTTCCTCTTCAACCTTGTCGTAAGCGAACTTCCTTGGAATTGGTACAAGCAGACCTCTGAATCCGGGGAAGAGTGTTTCGACTCTTTTCACATCTGATCCACAAGCGATAAAGTCTCGCAAGAAATGGCCATCTCTGTCGCGAATCGAGTGCCAATCGCACTTTCCTCTTCCAGTTCCTGGACAGGCTTCTTCAGTTTCATCGACGTAAAAGATTGTGATCATCATGTTCAGGGTATTTTGGCGGTTGTTTGCAGTCAACACCCATGCAAGTCGAATCCACGCATTGCTGAACTCGCATCTCCTGGGTCTGTTTGGCGCATTGCTGGGCAAGAGCTTGAAGGCCGCCCCTAGCTGGGTCCTATCAAAGGCATACTTGAAGCAGCGCGGGCAGATGCTGAAACCGGGATGTCCTTCAAGAGTATACCAATCATCGTACTTGGTCGTGTATGTTACTCGTTTGCATGTTGGCAACCTTTCACCCTGAATTTTCTTTGTGCCAGCGGACAGATCCTCAGACTTAGATGCCTCTCGTCTTGATGCACCAGGTCTTACAGACTTTTCCTCAACTGATCGCATCTTGCGGTTGCTGGGTTGTGTTTGCTGTTTTGGAGTATTGGCACGCGTTACCGGTTCACTGAACGGCGGGAGTAGACTGGCCGGCTGTTGTGGGAAGTACTGGTGATCTCTTTCTGAAGGCATTGTCTCGAACGGCCGATCGTCATCCGGATAGGGAAGTGGCGAGTACGGACTAGATACAGACCTCAATGCTGGAGGACGCGGTGAAACGGGCACAGTAGATTCTGCCAGACGAGAGGGCGGAGGTGCGCGGCGTGCTGTAGTTGAGGCGGCCGAAGCCATGTTCCAAGGATATTCTGAAGGATACGATATGCGAGGCGAGGGCTGTGGCGAGGATGGTGTCGAACCTCCTCTTGATGTTGGTCTGGAGTTGGGAATGCTGGGAGGGTAACTGTCCTTCAATTTGTCTGAGCTTGTGTTGCGAACCGGCGCATAGTTGTCCTGAGAGGTGTAGCTTCCTTCACTCGAATGACGAGGTTGGTATGTTGGTCGTGCAGACTGCTGCAGATTGACGACTTGTGGTGGTGCGGGTTTGCGCGAGTAATCGCTTGGAAGCGGATAACCTTCGATCGGTCCCGACCGTCTTCTGGAAGAGTCACCTGTAGGTGGATTGAGAGGAGTTGTAGGCGATGAGTGAGGCTGGTCTGGTTTAGTCCAAGAATAGCGTGCCGAAGATCTTTGGGGAATATGGTCCTCTGCACTTCGAGTCGCTCCGGCAGTACTACGCCCTTCGTACACGTGCTGTGAAGTTGACCGTGGTGGAGTGCCTTCTCGGCTAGGAGTTTGTTGTTGACGTCGACTCGGATCTGACCAGTCGGAGCGAGGCACGCTGGTTGGTGGTAGCCTGTCGAGAGTTGTAGATCGGGGAACGACAGGCGGAGTGAGTGTCTCGGGTGAAAGAAAGAGGCCCTCTGACGTCTTTGGTGTTTGCGAAGATGGCATCGGCTTTGTCCAGGCGTAGGGTGAAGCTTCTCTTCGCATCTCAGGAAGTCCAGCTGTTTCTATCCTTGGACCTTTGCGCTTTTCGCGGCGTCTAGCTCGTTCGTCGTCGCTCGAGGGAGGCGTAAAATGTGTATTGGGAGACTTCTTCGCCGAAGGAACCCAGACAAAGCGGCGATCGGGAGTGTAGCCAGGCACATCAATAAGCAATGACTCTTGTTCGATGGTGCCTCTTGAAGGGATATGATCGTGGTGTGGAGGTTGTGGCTTGTATTCCCTTCTCAGCGAGGCGTCCTCGTCTTCGACGAACGGCGGCGGGGGCCATCGACGTGGCGGTCGACTGTGATCTCTACTTTTGGGGGCTTGGCTGCGGCTTCTCGTAGGTATGGAGGGGTGTAAGGATGATTGTGTGAAGTCATGGTAGGTGTTTTCGAGTCTGGTGGACTGTCAGCAGCCGAGACGGTGACATGTGGGAAGAAGAGGATACGTCGAGTCGTTTCGTGAACGTCGTGGCTTGTTGTAAGAATCGTCATAACGTAGGCGAGAAGTTTCGTAATTGTCCCAAGACGCCATGCCAGCTAGCTAGTCGAGGAGAAGAAGAATGTGGCACAAAGAAAGGACGAAGAGAAAGAGGTATGGAGGAGAAAAGGAATCAGTAGGGAAAGCACAAGAGCAGGAGAAAGAGGAGCGTAGGCCAGAGAGGTCATCTGAGTCGTCGATGAACAGGTGGATATATGCATCTCACCCCACATGCGAGTCGCCGGCGTGAGAAGTGTCGAGGCATGCCTGAACGGACGCGCTTCAGGAAGGAACTGGCGATCGCGCCTCCGACAGCTCCTTCACACCCTGGGACCTACCGAACGGAACTGCGCTTTTCTAGCCGCGTCCGACTTTGTCATCTTCAAGTCGATACTGAATGTCTTTGTATGTCTTCGACACCGCTCTTTGATCAATCCTGCAGTTGAGGAGAAGTCTAAAGCCGTTGCAGCATGACGTCCTTGTTTGACTGGTCAACTCTATCTTCTGTGTACCACCATTTTGTCCAGCCAATCCAGGCCACGACAAAGTCACCTCTTCTCAACACCTTTGGTCTCCTTTTTTGCCTTTCATGTCACTGGGCCGATGCATGCATACTCGGCAGCCAGGACCGTCTTACAGCGGCTCTCGGCACCTGCTTCCCAATCATTTCGGTAGGCTCTTGACTGTTTCACTAAAAATGCATCCGATGTGCCATCCCATCTGCCATGCAATGCTCGAACATAATGCTACCGACTAAAAATGGCCTTCACGGTACGTCACTCATCCGCCTTTATGTTCCGACAAAGAATATGTCTTGAGCCAATATATGGGTCCTTTTTGAAAATCGTGTCAATCACGAGACATGTTACTGAATAGGTAACATGCATACTTGAAGCTTGGGTCAAAAATTCGACATTACGTACACCTGTTTGTGACCTATATGTCGAGCTCCACTTCCGTAAACCCATGTCTTCCGTTCTCAAGCTCTTTATCCTTCTCATTCCTTTACCACCGTGGCCGGGTCCTTGCAGAGAGTTGCTTGCTTGCGGCTGCGTACTACGTACAACGAAACATGCTCTTACCAGGGGTATTGCTGCAGAAGTCAGAGAAGCGGCCAGGCAAATCATCAGAGACACGTACCTTGTTCTCCCATGTCCAGAAAGTTCCGCTATGCTGGATTCCTTTGCTTTCAATGACTTTGATCATCGCTGATACTGATTCCTGCGGTGTCATTATGCCGTCGACTTCCCAACCTAGATCAATGTTTGCCATGTCCCTGGTGTAGTTCATCAATATATGTCTGATCCCGATCATTTCGGGGGTGTACATACGTGGCAACCTCTCCTGGATGAATTGCAATCAGAATGGTATCGTCGTCTTTACGCTTGAGCTCGGCAGCCATATGCCGCATTGCCTGGTTCAATGCAGCCTTCGATGCTGAGTAAGCCGCGAATCTAGAGAGGCGGTGAGTAAGGATGCGAAGTACTTGACCAAGGTACTTACCCATCCTCCATCTCTAAGAATCGTTGTGCCGAACCAGAGTCGCTGGACATGAAGACGATAGTTCCGATAGGAATCATTGTTTGAAGGAGTCTTTGAGCAGTGATGATTGGTCCGATCGTGTTGGTGTGCAAGTGGAAAGCAAACTCGTCGAAAGAACTTATTCATCAGCCTCGTGCAAGAAACATGGTATCGGCAGTCTAGGACTCACAATTCAGTCGCTCTCTATGACAGTCAGTCACGGTAAGAACACAAGGCCATACAATTACTTACATTCGGGTATCTTAACACACCTGCATTAATCACAACATAGTCCAACTTCAGGTTCTGTATTGCGGCGAGCTGAGAAACAAAGCTCTTCGCAATGCTGTGTTAGCCATCACTACGAAGGGTGTGCTGTGTGTTTGTAATTTTGGGAGAAGGACGAGAACACGTCAAAGAAAAGAAGGGTAGGAACGACAACGAGGAAAAGAAAGAATGATAGGAAAGCAGGGTCGGATATACATTTATCGACTGCTCCGAGAGTACGTCGCAGATTAACATTTGACAGCGACCGTGATCACCTCCTGCTTGCGCCCAAAGCCCAGATGCATGAACGGCGGCGACGTCTCGGACAGTAGCGAGGATGCGGTCCTCGCGAGCGATTAACTGTCGTACAAACTCCAGACCTATACCTCTGGATGCACCAACGATACACCAAGTTTTCTGTCCAGTCTTGCCATACAGGATCTCGGGTATTTGATTCATGTTTGAAACAAGGAAGGGATGTTGGCCCTAACAAAGAGGGTGCTTCAGATCCGAACACCTCGATAGCGACAGCAACTATGGGCTTTCGGTGGAGGAGCCGCGCACAGAAGAAGCGTTGAGCCGTGTTCAGCCAACACGAACAAGGAAATATATGACGGTCCATGGATCATGATAATCTATCAGATCGAGATCTTCCTGCCCTTGCGGCTGCTTTCAAGCTAAAGGAGCTGGCACCGCTGGACTGTTGACGCGATTCTACCGACACGACGTCAAAACGCGTCAAGCCATGCATCAAATGATAAAGACAAAGGTAGTTTGTTTTGGATTGTGGCTTTGCTCGCAGGTCATGAGTTCGTTGTGATACCAGATGAGCAAGAACAGGAAAGCATTCTGTTCCAGAGGCGAGTCTGGAATTCACAATAGAAGGGTCTATGATACGTTGAGGTGAGCATCGCCACGGTGGCTACGCTGGTGAAGCAAAGAAACGACTCAAATCAAGAAATCTTTCCGAGGCATCCCGAGTTTCCAGCAATTCATTGACTTTCTGGCCTCCGGTGATTGGTCGTTGACGGTGGTCGGTGCACGACGCCTTTATCCTAGAAACTCCTTGGTCGCCGCGATCATCGAACAAAATTCCCGTCCGCCTTTCTTTCACTCTTCTCACCACCGCCACAACCTCTACATACCTTTAATCTCTTCACACATATCACACATTCTTCAAAATGGGCAAGGACAGCTTCGCACCTGGTAGGTCTTTTCTATCCTCGGCAACGCTCCACGCCAGCGACACGGAAACCACACGAGACGAACAAGGAACGAGCAACATCCACTCGCCGCATCCTGGACAGCTCTCAATTCCCGATACTGTCTGCGGCAGAGGATCCGGTTTCGCGAACTTGTCTCCGTGGCTTCCGCTCGTCGCTGTCGCCTCGCCGCCACCAATGGCTCATTGAAATAAAGACATCATACTGACACCATATTCAAGGTGACTCCAAGAAGGGCGCCAACCTCTTCAAGACCCGCTGCGCTCAGTGCCACAACCTCAAGGAGGGTGAGGGCAACAAGATCGGGTACGTGTCCTCAATACCCATGATGTGGTTTGGCTCTGCCAACCATTCTAGAAATGTTCTATCTCTCCTCTACATACAGATGCTAACATACACTGCTAGACCCAACCTTCACGGTCTCTGGGGCAGAAAGACTGGTGAGGTCGAGGGTTACTCTTACTCCGACGCCAACAAGGGCAAGGGCATCCACTGGGGTGACGACACCCTCGTAAGTCTCCCATCACATTCTCATTCGAGAGCACCTGCTGACTCTGTTCTAGTTCGAGTACCTCGAGAACCCCAAGAAGTACATTCCCGGTACCAAGATGGCCTTCGGCGGCTTGAAGAAGGCCAAGGACCGCAACGACCTGTACGCATACCACAAACCTCTTCACATGAACTCCACTAATTCTAGAAAAGGATCACCTATCTTAAGGAAGAAACTGCTTAAACAACGACAACGATACCTCCATCCTGTACCAATACATCCTTTAGAGCGCAAAATTAGACCTGGTTGATGGGTTGTCTCAGCATGGCGATGCAAAATGTGATGGGCTTCGGCTTCACACCTGCATGGGGTCTTGAACGCTGAGGCCTGTATAATGAATCTTTCCTCTTCTCTCCTATGCTGCTGTCTCCTTGTGCAAATGTTCCAGTGGTCCAGAAGATTCGGGTTCGTGGCGAATCCGCGCCAGCAACATGACAGATCACATCTGCCTTTCCGGATGCTGTTCACTTAGGATATGCAGGTGCTCCTGCAAGGGACCGGTCATATTCAGATCTTGTCTCATATGTTCGCTGCTGATATAGATGTAGGGACCTGCAGATCTCCGTTCTTCAAGCTTGCGAATCCGGCTATAAGACGATACAGCATATGGCTCAACAAGACATGGAGCATCCATCACAGCAGACGACCCAACAGTTCTCAATATCCCCTGTATCATAGGATCCTTGTGAGGGATGCCTTATGGGAGAATAAGTTGAGTTCAAGTACACCTTCTCAGCAATCACAGGCTTCGCAAGATACATCTGGAATTAACGCGAGACAACCTCATCTATGTTCCCATTACTTTGGCAGAGGACTCCCGCTCGTGCATCTATCGGTTCTATCTGGTTGTTTGGGGGAACTTGTCTCAGCAACGCCGAGCGAACGACATTGCCAAACGCAGCTTATGGTCGGACCTTCCATGTATTTCTAGCCATCGACTTCCATGTTTGTTCCTTGCCTGCACGGGTAACAACTCATCCCTCTTCCAAGACATCTTGTCTTCTGCAACAACTTTGCAACTATTCGTATCCACTATCTTGTAAGATCTCCTTGCATTTCCGTCGCGATCCTCCCTGCATACTGTACCCACCACCATCTATGAAACTCAGATATGTCTTCTACGCGAGTATGCCTACGACTGACAGACAATGACCAGATCCTTGTCATCGCCCGACAAAATGGACGCAGTCCACAGAAACATACGCTCTCTACCTCTAGACTACAGAAACGCTCGCTCCCTGCCTCCAAAGTACGTCCACACGGTACCATCCTCTTCTGACTTACACTTATATTGTCCAGAGTCTGGTGCAAAAGATGTTCATGCCTTCGACCTCTTTCCACATTCGCCAAAAACCGCCAGAACGAAGCCATGTACCTGATGAAGAACAGAGGCGCTAGACTCGGTGACAACAAGATCGTCGACAAACTCATCTGCAACAACTGCACTGGCGCGCCCAAAGTTGAACTCAAATGCACTGGATGTGGTAAAGTCCGCGCTCTTGAGCACTTCTCCTCCGCTCAGAGGAATGCTCCAGACACTGCCAGATGTCGCAAGTGTATCAGTGAGATCGAGAACGTCTTTCCCGGACAGCAGGAGCACGAAGGATATGGTTCCGACGAAGAGTACATCACAGTGAGTACAAGTCAGCGGTCTATGCCGAAGGACATTGCTCACGTTTTCCCAGACCATGGGTGGCAGCGTTCTCCCCTCTCATGCATCCAGCAGTGGAGGCGTCTCTTTGGCTCCTAGCAACGGCTTCGAACCAATTCCTTCCACTACCCGTAGCTCTTATCTGCCCACCAGCACCACGCTCTCTGGCACATCTACCACTGGTCGCTCGACCTTCACTTCCGCCAGCGTCAGCACCATCACGCCTCCTCGTCACGATGTTAAGGCCAGTGGCTTTGTCAGAATCCTAAAGGTAAGCATGCCATACCTTGCCCGCTTAGCATTAGGCTGATAGCAATCAGGGTCATCGCACAGTTGCTGTTCCTGATCTGGACTCCGAAGAGCCTAACGTCTTTGACGACGAGGAGGATTGTGAGATGTGAGTTGGAGCATTACTTGAACATCAGGATCAGTGTAATCATGGAGCCGAGAAGAAGGCTGCAGTGACTATGATGTTACATGGTCATCGGGATCCAAGGGAAATAAGTGGTTGAAGGGTGAGGCGCACGAACACAGTCTTTTCAGGAATCAAGTTGAAATCCAGGATCGTAACTTTACATTCTCCCTTCCTCTACCACGCTTTCGAGACTGACATCGTGACTCTGCGACGGCCTCTTCTACAATAGCTTCCATCGAATGCTCTCTTCGACTGGCATCACGCCGCAACCATCGCCTCTACAGTGGTCGAATCGAATCCAAAACATGCATTCCACACTACTTAATCCATACAAGGAGCAGGCAGAGATTGACCTTGAGAGGCAGTTCCCAACTGCATAAACAACAAAATTAATTAGTCTCCTCTTCAGCAAGGTGTCAACGACAAAGGTCCAGTAGCCAAAAAGAAAACTGCCCCCTGCGAGAAGCGAACTCGCGTCTTCCCAATTCAGACATAGTGGGGATCCCCAATCGCCAGCCCTTTCGGGCTGGCCACCTGCCTACTCTGCTTGTGTTTGCAAGACATCGTTTATGGGACGTGCTAACCACTGCACTAAAGGGGCTGATTATGTGTGAGGACTGAACTCAGTGCAATATGAAGCACCTTGGATGAAGTGAAGTGATGGTTGTGGAGAAGGAGTAAGAGTGAGGGTAAAGCACAAGGTTGTGAACATCACGGGCTCTCTTGGGACAGACCTTGAGTCGGAAACACATTGTGCATTTTGACATGTCTATCTATCTCTTGACCGCCCATTCTGCAATCGCTTGCATTAATGGCTTTTTCTAACTTTCCAATCATCTCACGTCTACACGTGCTGCCGTCGCTCAAAAGCAAAAGCTGAAAGACAGCAGCCTGTAGGATCTAGGTCTTCGACCAGGAACATCGCCCCTGAAGTCCCTTTGTTCTGCACAACCAGTGCACAACCCTTTTTGTTGAGTGTCTTAACAGGTAGACGCTGCTACAACTGCAGTTCTGGTGACTTGAGGAGACTCCAAGGGCCAGAGTCGAGGATATTCCATGACACGCAATCCACTATCCAATCCATAGCCGAAAAAGGCATAGAACAATCCATATAGTTGCCTTGGGTGGCAACTCCTGTCTCCACGACCACAAATCTCATATCCTCCTCGACAACACTATACCAGAACAAAAAAGCAACACTGCCCCCTGTGAGAATCGAACTCACGTCTTTCTCAATTCAGGTAGTCGTCGCATACAGCGGGGGGTGAGCCCGAGAGGTCGTTTACCGTACTCTGCTTGTGTTTGCAAGACATTGTTTGTCGAACGTGCTAGACCACTGCACTAAAGGGGCTGAAGATGTGTGAGGAGTTAATTGTGTGGGATATGAAGTACTAGTGACTGCTCTTGGAGAGTTGTAGACATCAAGGGCTTTCTTGAGACAGATTCTGAGTCAGAAACATATTGTGTGGTTTGATGGGTTTATATATTGTTGTGCTTCGCAAGGAAATTCGTCTTCCTCCCGCAGTGATTGAAGCTATCAAAATGCAGAGTACTTTCTTGATAGTAGACAGAGCCACAGAGAGCCAATGACCTGTCGACTCTCGTTGGACACTTCCTGTTTGTCAAAAGCATTATGCATTTCTATAGCTACCAGAGTAACATCTGAGCCGTGAGCTACCACACGGCCTTCTTTCCCTCACTCAATCTCCATGCAGCACTTGAACATCCTCACACCTTCTTCCTCGCTAGAAAAGCGTTCATATATCCAAAAGGCCAAGTATGCAACCTCCTCACCCATACAAACCTCCACTCCCCACACTCCGCCACAACAACTTTTTCTCCCAGCACACCTGTATCTCTCTCACTAACCACTCTAGCCTTATCTCCCAATGCTTGTTCCGCTAGACCCAGTGTTTCTTCAAAACTTCGCGTACGCAGACAACTCACCACACCATCCCAAGCCTGCACAAATGGCAACACAGGAAAAATATAAGTAAAAAACAGATGCAGTGGTCGGAAGGGGAACCACAATACTGTGACTAGAAACAGTAGAAAAGGCTCTCCCAACATCAGCAGCAACGTGCCTAAACTCCTATCCTGGAGTTCTAGGATGCAGACTCCATCAGCGGAAGCTAATGTGTTCTTCACGATCTTTCCTGCATCTGCATCATTGAAATGGTGGAAGGACAGACTATACAAATGTATAGATTTGTGATCGCCAGAGGAATTCGGTGATGAGGATGTTTTGGACACGACCAAAGGAGGTGCGTGGGTTGTGTCTGTGGCATCTACGGGTTGAGGTATGAAGCTGAGGTTTGCGGAGTGGGTTGCTAAAGGCATCCAGGCGTCGAGATTTGGGTGGAAGTCTGAGAGGCGGAAGGGGATAGGTTGTTGGCCTGCGAGGGATCTGCTGGTGTTGACGGATTTTTCTATCAGGGGAGTTGGGCCTGCGGGTCGTCAGATTTGGAGCTTGACTTGGGGGTTGGGGGATGTTTCTGTGTTCGGGAGTGTGTCATGAAGGTGGTTGTAAGAATGCGCAATCATGTCCAAATCAAAGATACGTCCGAGGAGAGCCGGCATCACCATGCCTCCACAGCAGTGTTCAGGGTCACAGGACTTTTGAATTTGCTTACCTCCTGCTCCGGAGCAAAAGTCGATGACAAAGTACTGCTCTGAATCAATGTCCGGGAAATCGTCGAGGAAAGCGTGAATGAGTCTAGCCGCTAGTTCTGCCGGGACTGTCTCTTGTATAAATGGTAGCTTTCGCGTCCATTGAGCGGTAAGCATATCCTGGCAGCAATGCTTGATGAATGATGGTGTGCTATATGGACTAGTCAGCCATTGTGCATTGAAACGGTATTCACGCAAACACGAAGGCAGAGGAGAGTCGGTGGCATCATTCGTAGGCAATGGACCTCATGAATGATTTTCTCGGCCTCCTTGCTGAGGTCGTACGAGGTTGAAAATAGGACTGCCACTGTTATCTTATCGAGGACAGACATTGGAAATGTTCGACTTTAACTTCGATCCTCTTGGTAGACCAAGCTCAGTGACTGCCAACACCCGGTATGATGATATGGAGCTCGGACGACTCGGGGAACTGACAACACACTCTGCCAAAATATCCAGGCGGTATACTCACATTGCTAGATCACACCACTCGAAGAGGTGCCATCTTGATGGCGTCGCCTGTATCTGTGACAGCTGGTGGATTTGATCGAAGGTTATCATGCTCGATCATATGGTAGACAGATCCTTCAAAATTAGATGGGTATAATCTGAGTGAAAAGACGATTGTTGGAAGCATCTTGCCATTCAGGTAGTCAATGATATGCGTTACGTCATTATGCGGCGTGGGAGAAACCCTGGCCAGCAGGAATACGCTGCATCGTTGCGAGGGATATTAACAATAGTCAACTCACCGCAGCTCTTGCAGCCAGATACCATGAAATTCAGATGCACGGTATGACACTTCAAGCGGGATCTCTCAAAGGATCGAGTTGATCGAGGGTGATAGCTTTCCCACGTGCAAAAGTCTGTGACGCGCATAGCCATTAGAATGCGCAATCCTTTCCAGATCAGAGAGACATCGCGAGAGAGCCTGGATTATACTGCTTCTCAATGGATACATTCCTATCTCTGGAGAGTATTGTGCATCTTTATAGTGAGGATATCATTTTGATTCTCCATGAGAGAAGCGTGAGAGTTGAAGAATTGAGGAAGCCTAGGCGAAGTCGGGAGCCGAGGTCGGATGCAGTGGGAGGATCAGGTGCATATCGAGACGCACCTTGATAAGAAAAGTTTCGTGACTCAACGAAGCAATTGCCATCTGGCTGGGGAAAAGTTGAAGTGTTGACTCTGATCTCTCTTTACTGTTTTTGATTTTCTATACCCCATCGTCATGTCTTTCCGTATTTGCTCTTCGCGATTGAGTGCATCGCTCAGGCCTTCATTGGCTTTGCGCCGTGGATATGCCTCGCCGACGGCATCCAACCTGCCTGCCGGTCTTCAGAATGCCATTCAAGTGCGCAATCATGCTGAGACCGTTTTCCAAGGATTGAATTGACAATGAGTAGAAGGAAGCATCCCTCGCTACCCCGGACCCTGCGTCGGACTCGCAGACCAGCCGTCTCGTAGGCCAATCCACCCCATACATGGTTCCCACCTATGTCCGCCCTCCGCCCATGTTCCAGAAGGGAGAAGGTTGCTTCTTGTGGGATGTGGAAAACAGACAATACCTCGACTTCACATCTGGAATCGCCGTCAATGCCTTGGGTCACTGTGACCCCGAGATGTCCAAGCTGCTCGCCCAGCAAGTCAGTTCTGCCCTCGTCGAAGTAGTCAAGACTCCATACTGATGTTCTGCTAGGCGCAAACCCTCGTACACACATCCAACCTATACCACAACCCTTGGACTGGCGCATTGTCCAAGCTGCTTGTAGAAAAGACGGTCGAATCCGGCGCCATGGCTGACGCAGCACGAGCATTTATCTGTAACTCTGGCTCCGAAGCCAACGAGGCTGCCATCAAGTTCGCTCGCAAATGCGGTCGCACCGCCGACGAGTCGGGAAAAAAGCACGAGATTGTCTCGTTCCACAACTCTTTCCATGGCCGCACAATGGGCTCGCTGTCGGCCACTCCCAACCCAAAGTACCAGAAGCCTTTCGGTCCCATGGTTCCTGGCTTCAGATACGGCACTTATAACGACATCTCTGCGATCAATGACCTCGTCACTGAGAAGACCTGCGGTGTCATCATCGAGCCCATTCAGGGTGAAGGCGGTGTCAATGTTGCAACCGATGACTTCCTCCTTGCCCTCCGTCGTCGCTGCACAGAAGTCGGTGCCATCCTGATCTACGACGAGATCCAATGCGGTCTTGGCCGCACCGGCACCATGTGGGCTCACGGAGCCCTCCCCAAAGAAGCTCACCCCGACGTCCTCACAACCGCAAAGGCCTTGGGCAACGGTTTCCCCATCGGCGCCACCATTGTCACCGAAAGCGTATCCAGCAAAATCGTCACTGGCGACCATGGAACCACTTTCGGCGGCAACCCTCTCGGTTCCCGTCTTGCACACTACATCGTTGGCCGTCTCTCCGGCTCTGAGATCCAAGATGGCGTCCTCGCGAAGGAAAAGACCTTCCGCAAGCGCTTCGAGCAGCTCAAGAACAAGTACTCTGATGTCATTACCGAAGTCCGTGGACGTGGTTTGTTGCTCGGTGTTCAGCTGTCTCAAGATCCCACTCCCGTCATCACTGCTGCTCGTGAACGCGGTCTCTTGATCATTACCTGCGGAACCAACACACTCAGATTCGTCCCTCCGCTTATCATTTCCGAGACTGAGATCAACCAAGGCATGGACATTCTTGAAGATGCCATGAAGGCTGTTTTCAGAACCGATGAGCACATTCCTGGTACCGATGGCCAGCAAGAGATGCGTGCCTCATAGATCGAAATTACTTGTTTATAATGGGTTGGCTCTAGCTTTGATTTCATTTCCAAAAAGTGCATGGCGTTGGTGGAAAGGGCATGTTGTATGTGATATTAGACCAATCTACTGATTTCCGCGAATCAACCTCTTTGAGAAAAAGAACCCAACATCCAATCCTCTCATTGCACCTGTCTGTGTTCGTGAGAGTAAGAGTCCTTTAGAATTGTTTTGCAAGCACACTCAGTCTTATAATTTTCTTTCACAGACGCCCAGTTTCAGCTCTAGATACGAGTATATAAACTCAACTTCCTACTAATGCAAACTTCCCGTTCTAAAGAGCACCTTAAGCGTCACTACCACTCACTCCACACTTACGACAAACCCTTTGAGTGCACCGACTGTGACAAGAAGTTCAGCACTGCAAGCATATGTCTGCCGCTGTGTGTATGATCGACAACCGGGTCGATGTTGAGGTAGCTCTCCTCTTCGTTTTTCGTTATTGACAATGAGGTAGTTAAAGTACGGAAATACTGCACGAGTACGTATATCTTAGGTGAAGAAAACACGTTCTAAGGTTTATAACACTCTACAGGGTGAAAGAATGTTTGAGGCGTAAGGGTTCAATAGAAAACATGTATGTTCCGAGAAGACATGGGGCTGTGTAGTCACTTGGTTAAACCTGGTGAGTTACGGTGAGCTACTTGTTCTCAATGCTTCCTGATAGTTATGCTATGCCTGTAACAACCAGTAAAAGTTGCAGAGTTGTTTGTTGAAACAGAGATATATCCAGTGAGATACGAAAAGTATCAAAAGAAGCACAAAATCGAACAAATGCTAAACATCTCCATATGCAGAAAAAAACAATATGATATCGAATAGACTATGAACAACAAACTCCTATACACCTAATCTCCCAGCATGCGCGACTTTTTTGCTAAAAATATCAACAACACACAAGCGCTCTATCAAGCTCTACTAGCTCTATTGCGATTCTCATCTCTCTGGCCTTGTCCCTTGGGTGCAAAACGTCCCTTGTTGACACCACCATGGCCACCTCCTCTGCGATCACCAAATGATCCACGAGAGCCGCCACGAGAAGAACCGCCTCTGCCGCCGCGATCGCCGAAGCCACCGCGAGAGCCACCACGGAATCCTGAGCCTGAGCCTGATCCACCGCGGAATCCAGAGCCTGAAGAGCCTCCTCTTCCACCACGAGAATCTCCTCTTCCACCGCGAGAATCTCCTCTACCTCTGAATCCACCACCACCTCTGCCGCCACGGAACCCAGATGAGGAGCCACGATCGCCGCCGAGGCTTCGTCGTTGAGGTTTCGCGCGCGCATCGGTGATTTCCTTGACATCGATTTCCATCTCATCATCATCATCTGCATTCTTGTTGCCCTTGTTCTTGAACTTCAGTTTACCGCCTCTGCCACGAATAGCTGCATCTCTGCCTTTAATGGCTTCAACGTATGCGTTAATGCTATCTTCAAGACTTGCTGCATTGCCCGCATCGTCGAATTCCATGACTTCGTCGTCGGAGTCGGCTTCGTTGAAGACAAGTTTGCCGTCCAAGTCCATTTTGGCGGGTTTGCGTGTGGAAGGTGCGGCACGAGATTTTGAGGGGATGGTGGAGGAGATGTTGGCCAGGGCTTTGCGGTCGAGAAGATCCAGGGGTTCATCTTCATCTTCGACGATGAAGGTGTTACCGCCTGCTGCTTTGGCCTTGCGACCTTTAGCTGCTGAGCGACCCAACACTTCATCGTCGGAGATATCAGAGCCAGAGTCTTCTTCGTCACTACCGTACACTTGCTCGTCGTATTCTGATTCAAATTTGTTGGCTTTGCGTGTGGTGTCGTCGTCTTCGGCGTCGGGGTCGTCCTTGCCGGCTTCCTTCTTTCTCTTTGCGCGGTCGCGTGATTTGCGAATGTTGGCAATGAGTTTCTTGTCTTCTTCCGGGCAGTGCTTTTCTACGATCTCTACGCCGAAGCGCTTGATCATGCGTTCGAAGATGTGCTTGACCTTGAGTTTGAAGTGGGCCTTGTGCTCGTGACTCCAGACCATGAGGTTGGGGATGAGTGTTGCCAGACGAGGGCGCATGAGATCTGTGGGGAGAGAGAGCACGCAAACCTTGACGAAACCGAGACATGAGCGTACGATTTCACGGTTGGCGGATGTGAGGAAGAGATCCATGGTCTGAACGAGGTCCAAGATGACGGGCTCTGAAAGGGTGTGGCGGAAATCGTAGAGGAGGCGAGCGAGGGCAGTGATGGAGGCGGAAATCATGTGAGGGGTCGAACCGGCAAGACCAGCAGAAACCATGGTAAAGTACTCTTCTAGACTGGCTTCTACGGGAGCGGCATCGTCGGGCATGTGGGCAACCTTTGCGTTAAGGACAGTGCCGCCCTCAGCCATCTTCTCACCCATCTGGACGAGAAGATCGAAAGCGGCAGTACGTGCCTTCTCGTTAACTTCCTTTGCGCTGATGACGACTTCGGAGAGGATTGAGGGGATGAAGTGGAGGTCTTCCTTGGGGAGAGCGGGAATGATTTGAGAAATGGCAGTCAAACGGTCGCGGCGAGAAGGTGCAGCAGCCTTGGGACCAGCCTGGAGAAGGAGTTGCTGAAGGTCAGAGTTGCGCTCGAGAATAGCGGCACGACCAGATTCAGACTCAGCAAGACGAGGAATGAGCTTGTAGGCCTTCTTCTGGAGTTGCGGGTCGGAGTCGTTGTTGACAATGATAGCAGCCATGTTGAAAAGTCCAGCGAAGCTGTCACGAGGGAGGTAGATGGAAATTGTGATGACCAGGTCCATGAGAGTGTGCGACATGGGAGGCATCTTGTTGGGTCCCTTGGTCTCCTTCTGCTTGTCAGCCTGTGTTTGAGGTCCGCTTTCGCCAAGAGATGACTCGAGCATGGAAGCAACACGGGTGAAAGTCTCCATCAACTCTGCTTCAGGAGTAATACTGAGGTAAGCGTTGATGGCTTGAAGGATGATACCACGGTATTGAGGCAGAGTCTCGCTGTAAACGTTAAACAGAACAGCAAGAATGTTACCAGCAAGTCCCGAAAGGTGCTCAATGTTCTTCTGTGCGTCAGCTCTGGAGACTCTACCTTGCATAACAAGGTCTTCTTCGCCCTCAATAGACATAACGGTCTGGTTAGACTCAACCATGTTTTGAAGAGCTCTGCAAAGCTCGGTACGGAGCTGGGGTTGTGAGTAAAGGAGGTTGGCAACCATCTCGGCAAAGGTTTGATCGAAGGCCTCAGTAACATCCAGGGGAAGATCACAGTATCCAGGAAGAGTAGCCCAGATCTGTTGAACGATGGTCTCGAAGATCTTGATCTCCATGGTCTTCTCGGCAGCTCCGTGGTTCAGAACACGCTGGAACATGGCCTCACTGAGAGGTACAAGCTCGGCACGGAAGTGAGCGAGACGGGTGTTTCTGACGGAGTCACGAAGAATGGGCAGCATCCAAGCGCGTCCGGGTTGTCCAGCAACAGGCTTGGTCAAGTTGAGAGGCAGAATCTCGAGAACATTGTCAGGTCCCATAGCGGTAATGGCCTTTCCGAGAACAGCATCTGCCTCCTTCTTGCCAGAGAAGGAGTCGTTTCCACGGAGATCACCAACAGTCTTGACAGCAGTGTTGAGAATACCCTGAGAGCGCCACTTCAATGTGTCGAACATGGCGCCGATGACTGAGAAGACTTCCATCCAGGCAGATTGGTATTTGATGCTGAGAAGATCGTTGACTTGGTTTCCGAGGTTCTCAAAGACCTTCTCGTCGTAGATCGAAGGCTCAAGGAGAACAGAGTCAGGAACGCAGGTGTTGAGGAAAGAGATGAGACACTCCGAGGCAGAGATACGGATGTTGTGAGAAGAAGAGGTGAGGAAAGCGGAGACCTGGGTGAAGAGAGCGGGCAGTTTCGCGAAAGTCTCTTCGGGGTCGAGTTGAGCGGCAACATCGTATCCTCTCGAAATGACGGCGATCCAAGGAGGAAGGAGTTGCGAGTCGTTCTGGGAAGGTTGAAGCTCGCCAATAACTTCTAACAGACGGGGAAGCTTTGCGGCAGAAACCTCGTTGGCCAAACCAGCAAAGATAATTTCGAAGACCTCGAAAGCGGACATGACGAGGAATTCGTGGCTGGACTTTGAGATGGCGAGCAAAAGCTCACACAGCGAGTCGATCTTGCGGGACGGCCATCCGTTTGCAGCAGTGGCAATGGTCTTGACGAGCTGCAGAGCGTGCATCAAAGCAGGATCGTTCTCTTGTTCCTTTGCTCCCTTCTTTGCCTTCTTGGCCTTTGCGGAAGCCTCAGCAGCGTCCTGGAGCAAGCGCATCGACGTCTCGGCGGCCATGTCGGAGGCGGGGTGATCGAGCGAAGGGCTGGGCGGAGGGTTCTTGAGGACGGTGGTAAGAGCATCCTGAGCTCGCTTGCGGACCTTGGGACGGTGGTCGGCGGCAAGACCAAGCAGACCGGCGACTGCGCGACGAGGACTGAGCGATGAAGCGGGCAGAGCCCAGGCCTGAGCATCCTGTGCGACCAGCAAAGATTCCAGACATCCAATACTCGAGCGCAACAAGGGAGCCTCTGCTTCCGGGTGTGTGAGGGCGGGGGCGAGACTGCCTAGGATCTGACTGAATTTGGAGCGCAATAGCGGTGCGGGAACGTGAGGGGTGACGAGGTCGAGGAGGTATACAACAGCATAGGCAACATCCTTGTTAGCCATGTCAAACTGCGCCAACAGCGACAGAAGAGCGGCGAAGTAGGCGGTGGGTGTTTGTTCTGCATTTTGGGAGCGCAGAGTATCTTCAACTGCGCCGAGCACGACAGCCGTCTGGAGTCTTTGTTAGCTGATGTACTCTAGATGAAGTATGGAACTACTCGCCTGCTGCATGCCCGACAGCTTGGGCTGCGACCGGATCTTGTCGAGCCTCTCGTTCAAAGACATGGTCGACATGATGTGTGTACAAGCAAGAGACTGGGCCGTCTGCTTCAGCCTATGGCTTCGAGAGAACTTTCTGATCTCGACCGCCAGACTTTCCTTATCGATAAACGCACGGTTCGTATCGAACAGACTTGAACTCGGAAAGGTTCCTTGCCAAGCACCGACATGTCCTTGAGCGTCCACCCGACCCTGGCTCTCAACACCATTCATGATTTTGTCATATCATTCATTTCTCGCTCATTGAGACATCTCGTGATACTGAAGTCTTCAAACTGGCCCTTGAGAAATTCTTAAGGAATACGAACCGAAGGTAAGTACGACCTACATTTAATCACGTGTGACTTGTTCAATCATGGAGCATCGTCCGCTCCCGCAGCCAACCGCAACCACCACGTAACATAATATGACCATAGCTATACGTTCGAACCTTCCCTGCTCTCAGACTTTTCCTCGCTGCCATTTGGAAAAATGACGCACAGTGAACTTCGCCTTCCATATCAAGCTTCTTCGAGGAGGCGGTAGTTCGTCAACATCGTTACAACAAATCCCCAGCTCATATGAGTTGACCAAATCCGCAAGTTCCTTCTCCGTCTTATCAGTACAGTCTTCGCCCACTTGAGCCTTCAATGCATCTGCAAAGTCCATTACTGCTCGGAAAAGACCAAGTCTTTGTCCTGCTCGGTGCTTGCGGCTATAGAGGAATGTCCTTAGCCACAAAGAATACATCGTGATCGCATACACCGTTGTCGTCACGCAGAAGGCTAGGAGAGCGTAGAAAGAGAAGCCCCATTGGTATGTCTTTCCAGGCTGGCAGATGCCCTGCATGTCGTCCCAGGGATATGTCGTATTGTCATGCATCCAAAGGTCACCCTCGGATTTGAAGCTTAAAATCGGTGAGGGTAGGGAGATAACGTTCCCGTTCAACATGAAGATCGAGGGCACATCGGTAGATATCTCAGTGCCTAAATAGGAGTTCTCGTCTGCCTGGTACATTAATCATTCATATACGTAAGCTGAACATGATGAATTTGACTCACAGCGCCAAAAGTCGTTCGCGAGATTGGTCTGAAAGGGACTACAATATATACACCAACCATTCAAGCGACTGCTTGCGACTGGAAAGTTGTCCGTGAGACCGATACGTGAACCATCTTTGATGATCAGCATCACCGGTACAAGTCTTTCCGCAGGATACATGGCACCGTCCTTACTTATATACACCCACGGCGAGGAGTTGGGCTTATATCCTGTCATGATCGAAACCTAGGTTGGGAAATCAGCAAGTCTATACAACCTCCATTGAGAACACCTACCAATGTAGGAAAGGCAAGAAGGTAAAGAGAAGCGAAGATAACCATAGAGATGATTCCCTTCCCTTGGCTTCTGCCGCTCCAGAGATCGCGTAATGAGACCCAAACAGTGAAGAGCGGACCACGATCGAAGCCGACAGCTGTGTATGTACAGAACGATTCAGAACGGGTTTCCATGGAATGCAACAGCACAGCACTAGATATGCGATACGACAATAGAGCCAGGATGATTTGACCGCCCCTTCCAACAATCAAATCCCATCCAATATCTATACCCTTTGCAATACCAAATTCAAACGAACCAAAACCAAGCGTGATGTCGAGAAATTGGTTGGTAGACCAGACCGTTTGTCTCAGCATTTTCCCCTGCGGTAAGGCAGTTCCGTTAGCGAGACAGGCCCAGTTGCCTTGATCATTGGTGGTCCAGAGGTAAATCCAATCAGCCGTGTTCAGGGTGTTAAGATTGAATCGGAAGTCCTCAGTCCAGCTGAAACCGAGATAGATCGAAACTAATGTGAGCGCAAGAGGAATCAGAACCAGAACAGCAGGCCTCCAGATGAGAAAAAAGATGGATGCTTTGTGCTCAGATTTGTGAGATTTATGCACCAAAGCCTCATGCTGGGCTTTGATGTTGTCGAGAATTGAATCAGAGTCGGAAACCATACTAACGGTTGTTACGCAGAGATCCCAAGTAAGTAGGTCCCCAGCTCTTATAGCCTTTGAAATACTACGCCATGCTTGTCGAGACTCGCTGCTCTGTGGCGGGCGCATGGCGCCGAGAGCCCACATTCAGCTATTTCAGGCTGCTCAGCCTTGCATGCAGAGTAAGCCTTTTGCGCCTGGTGCTAGCCGAACATGCAGTCGGAGTATTGCAGTGAGCATCTGATTGGTTGTCAAGTCTTGCATGAAGCCTTTGCCGTTCCAGCTGAAGCAAGAGTTATGCATGGTTTGATGGTCCGATGCGGTGGAAACGTTGCTGCTTTGATGCACTACGAGGTCGGAAGCCATGGGCGCAGCAACGAGTTGGTTGATCAAGTGAAATAGTTGAATCCAGTGTACAATCCTTTTCCAGTCCAGCTTCGGGTTGCACCCTTGTTTTCCTATTCTCTGCACACTCCGGCAGCCTCGGCTCTAAGTCCACCTTCCCCCAAAAGGCTTATATACTAAGGGACCTAACAACTGGTCGACATGCCCATCGACCTCACGTGCCGAGTCACGAAATGAGAATTGGTCTGTAAAAATGTAATTCGTCTGCATCATCTTTGCGTGATATAACTACCTAAGGGGGAATTAACGTGAACTAGAATGGATTACAAGAATGAAAAGGAAAAGCATGAAATCGTGCTGTTCAAAGATGCTTCAGAGAAACATCTACGTTCCAGTCTCAGTCTCAACACCAGGTTGTCTGCCGTTGAGACCACCTGTCATCTTGTTCTTGATCTTCCTCAAACCAATCTTGGTCTCGTCCTTGGCGAATTTGAGGTTGCGAGCAGGCTTCCATTGCATCAAGCCGCGTTGCTTGCGCTCCTCAGTACGCTTGTTTTGTGCATTGTGGTTCTTGGGACTTCCTCCACTGTTGGGGTCTGAGAATGTGGAGTTTGTGCCTGCGTATGAGTCGTAGGAACTTCTGCCGCCGGTGGTGTCGGTGGCGTATGACTTTCTGCGTGATCTTTCGCCGTTGTTACCTCCTCGATTCTCCGAGTTCTGGGCGTCCATGATGCCGAGATCTTGAGAGGAGTCATCATCGGAGTCACTGTCGTCGTCGGAGCTGGGGTTGTGAGGATCGTGAAGAGGAGCTTGTGCACCAGGTTCGCGGCGCTTGTTACCGTTCGAGTCCACATATGCCTTGGGATCTTCACCAAATGCTCCACTCCAATCAGTGCCTTGCTTGGTGAGCCACTTTTGCTTCTCATCCGGCTCTTCCTCTTTGAGGATGTCGCGACCTTCTGTAAGAGACTTCTCGTGTAGAGCTTGCACACGATCAGGCATCTCCTTCTCAACCAATCTCGTGCGAACACCCTCAGCAAGACATGCCTCCCAGGTCTCGTAGGTCTCACGAGACTCGTTGTCGCTCACGAATTGTTCGTGACTCTCATCCATACCAGCCTTGAAGCGACCAGTAAACTTCAGACGACCAACCTCTTCGAGATCATCCAATCCAGGCATAGCCTTGTTCACATTGTCCTCTGTGATGTAGTTCTGGGTTAATCTTGCCGGAGACGAGGTACGCCAGATGGGAATGTCAATCTCGGTGGACTCGTTGTCGACCAGATGCTGCAACCAGAGAACAGCATGAGCATCTGCCTTGCGCTTACCAGAAAGGTGGAACTCAAAGACAATGGGACTGCGGTAGCGGTACTTGACGGGGAGGCGGATGGGATCCTTCTTCTCGTTGTGTTGAACTTCCCACTCAAGGCCGTTATCGACCTTGTGGCACTGTGTGCGTGGCAGTTTGCCAACGGAACCACCGGTGCGCATCTTGAGCTTAGCATGATGACTGTAGCCAGTTGCAGTAATTCTGTCGGAAAGGAATTGGAAAGTACCAACATCCCAGCCAAGCATGTTGGGAGGGAGACGAGTTTCGATGCTGCGGAAGAGAAGCGAGATACGAATACGACCAAAGCCGATACCGCCATCGAGAGGGTACCATCTGGTGACTTGCGAGCTGGTCTCCATGACATCGGACAACTTGAGAGGCACAACTCCGAGGATGGGGTCGTGCTCGCGGTTGCGAGAATCACGCACGGTAACTGTGATGACAGCGGATCTCCAATCGCGAACAAATCGCTCAGTACCAGCGTTGAAAATGGGTTGACTGCTCACTGCCTTGGCACGAGTTCTGTAAACCAGTTCATCGTTGTAGAGGATGGTGCAGTAACTGGTAGGTAGCTGATCGCCCTCTTCATCAGTGCCTTCGCCGCTGGGCTTGGCGGGCTCGTATTCTCTGCCCTTGCGACTGCCTTCTGTACCCTTGATGTTATCAAGTTCGAGGTTGACAATCTGGTGGACGACGATACTGCAGACACCGCTGGGCCAGAGGGGATCCGGAGGCGTATGCTGAACAGCATCGTCAGTATCAGTGTTGGCTACACCCTTGTCGTCTTGAAGCTCAGGCTTGTCGCGAAGGTTCTCAGGAAGGGCATGGTTCTTGCCATCGGTACGAAGAGCAGGTCTGAATTGAGGCTTGCCGAAGAAGCCAACTTCCCAATGGAGCTCTCCGGGCATCTCGCTGTCAGAGTCCATACCAGCAAGCTTAGAGACTTGAGGGTACATCTTGCCGGGGTGCTGGATCATCTTTTGCATGGACAGTTCGACCTTTCCGACAATGTCGTCGGCAGTGTGACGGTCAGAGTCCCAGAGTTCGACACTCAAATTTTCATCAGCCTTGATAAGCTCGGGGGTTACAAGGAGACTAGATATACGTTAGCTTGAATGTCTCAGCAACCAGCGCATCCAACTTACGCAGCAGTTTCTTCCCAGATAGGGTTCAAATCGTCGGTGATGACACGAGTACAGTACATTGGCTTTCCGTATTTGGAGAAAGACAGAGTGATGTAAGGATCACTGCCTCCGTGCCTACTACCACGCTTGTCCTGCTTGCTCAGACCAACAGCACGATGAATGCGGATCCACATAACACCAAGAGCTTGGACGTCCTTGGTAATGTCGTCGCCTTGAAGGAGAGCTCTCATGTCAAGAGACATGGACTTGGGAGCGACGTACATGCTAGCGGCCGCACCGATAGCGTAGTTGACGAAGTTCGAGATGAGAGGAAGATTGAGAATGTTAACACCCTTCTCGACCATGGGAATACATCCAGCCTGGACGTGAGGCACGCCCATGAGTGTAAAGGTGAGTGTCTTGAGGAATGGAGGCTCCGGAGTCATTGCCATGCGCAGTCTGACGGTGCCGACCAGCTCCTGCAGCTCGACGAAGATGGGAAGAGGGATA
Organism: Aureobasidium sp. EXF-12298; assembly: GCA_024195555.1. Taxonomy (NCBI): domain Eukaryota; kingdom Fungi; phylum Ascomycota; class Dothideomycetes; order Dothideales; family Saccotheciaceae; genus Aureobasidium; species Aureobasidium sp. EXF-12298. Next base: position 17,070 of record SWBJ01000217.1, on the reverse strand, counting down.
CCGAACAAACCCTTGATACCAAGGTAGAAAACCAGTTGCATGTGCATGTTTCTGGCTCTGTCAGAAGCTCTCTTTCCAGAAGGGGCAGCGTGGTATGCGAAAGAAACTTCGAGGTTGTAGTAGTCACCACCCTCCTCATCAGCAGCGGCCTCTTGAGGGTCCTTGGTCTTCTTGTTCTCCTCGTGGATCGCGGTCTTCAACTCCTTCATGTGCTCATCGGGAAGAGCGCGCAGACTGAGGATACGGATAGGGTTACTGCCTTGGTTGATCTCGGCGACACGGACGTTCTCGATGACACCGGGAACAGATGCTTGCATGACATCCTCGAGGGTATCGGCGACACTCTGGAACATATCCGGATTGACGAGACCCCAAACGACTCCGAGCAAAGTGTTCATCCATTCGACTGATTCGGGAAGGAGGTTGGCTGTGGCCTGTATCACACATGTCAGTCTGGTCGCGCCTTCTCATGTCGGTCCGATCGCGGACTTACAGTTTTGCCTCTGATTTTCTCACTGTCCCATTCGACTTCTCTACCGCTGCGAATCACCTCCTTGGCCCAGAGGAAAATACCGGAAGACACACACATGGCCAGAGGGATGAGGCCCTTGAGAGAGCCACCGAAGATGTTTCCGACAAAGACAATACCGAGGAAGACACCGATACAGAGACCAGTGGCTCTCTTCTCCATGGCGGCAAAGAAGGGCTCATAGCTGACGGAGGGTGTAGGATGGAACAGAATGTTGGTCTTTTCGCCGTGAATGGGTACGTCTGAGGTGCTACCTTCAGCGACGGGGTCCGGAGGGGCAGTGACATCTTGGTTGTGCTTGTACTCGTCCATCGACTGCGACGGGTCGGTCTTGACGGTCTGGGTCGTGTCAGCTTTGTTCAGTGTTCACAATCATGCGCGCAACATACTGTAGGCTTGCCCAGGTTCGCATTTGGTACAGAGAGCTGTCCACGTGTCAGATCGCTGTGCTCTCTCAGATAAAAACCATCTTCTCATACCATGGGGTTCTTAGCCGCGTCTACCATTTCCTTGTTGACATCTTCGATAACTACTTCCTTGCCCGTGGTCGGGTCAGTGACCTTTTGCTGGTTCTCCTTTGCGTGCAAATTCGACTCCTGCTGGTGAGGGACTGCATCGCCGTTCTTATTGGCGGCCTGTTGCTTTCTTTGCTCCTCGATCTGCTTGTCGCGAGTCGACTTGTCGCGATCTAATCTTTCGATGAACTGATTGATGGTCGGGATCTTGTTGGTCCCCGAGTAGTGTCCACCAGGGGCATGCTGCTGTTGATCCGCCATGGTCAACGAGTCGGACCAGAAGAGACTTGAAGATGGTAGTGGGAAAAGAGGAGAGAGAGAGCTAGACCAAGGTATTATTGTCCTCTCCACACGCTACACAGCCTTGCCTGCCCAGCTGCGATTGACGCACGAAACTGGGAATGCCATCGAGGATGGCGCGTTCGCCAGACCCGCTACGTCACTGCGTGGCTTGCTTGTGGAGCGTTCCCGTTGCAACTTCTCGTCAATTCCTACTCGACTCGTCGCAAAAACACTTGGCCTCAATGTTTGACATCTGTGAGTATCACGTTTCTCGTTCCCGGCACTTCATAACTGCAGAAGTCATGTATGCCTATGATACTACACCACCTTGAGAGAGATGCCGGCAGTTTATCGACGCGGCAGTGATAACGATGAACGCGGAGGATAGATGGGAGCATTGACCAATGAGCCGAAGAGGGGTCCCGATCTATGGGCCTAAAACACTACTACCTCCCAACTGGGCGTGAGGACCAGTTCTCCCTGTTTCTCGTTCCTTGTTTGTAAGATCTTCGACAAGCATGTCTGGCTGGTTCACCTCGTTTCTGAATTGCCGTCTTTGCATAGGCGGTAAGTTGGTAGATGATCAGTTGGTTGTTTCTGACGATACTGGTCTTATTCTTCCTCGGACTGGATATATTGGCGGTGATGCTGTAGACTTGGAAGAAGGCATTATTGCTCCTGGTCTGCTGGAGTTGCACACTAACGGTCTACTTGGATTCCATTTCACCCACTTCAACGATGAGAAAGAGTATGCTGGTCAGATTGACAAGGCTGCCCAGTTCCTCGTTACACAAGGTGTCACTGGTTTCTGGGCCACCATCCCGACAGTGTCCTCGGACGAATACAAAAAGGTAGGTTTGACAGCCTTTTCCTATACTTTGCGCACATCGAGGTGAACGCAATCCATCTTTGCAATTATTCGAGAGCAAGGCTATATCGAAAGGAAGCAAAGCCTGGACAAAGTGTCTCCCGACCATTGGGGACAAAATAGACCATGCCACTGACAACACCATGATCACATAGGTTCTGCCATCTTTGAAGCCTAGAGCGATTGACGATAGCGCCTCTCTACTCGGAGCGCACGCGGAAGGGCCATACCTAGCACCATCCAAGAAGGGCGCCCATAACTCGGACCACTTCTTTGATGGCAGTCGACCGGCAGAAGAAGTTTACGGAGCATCAGCGACATCTGCAGAGACTCTGAAATTTGTGACTTTGGCTCCTGAGCTTCCAAAGTCGATAGAACTCATAAAGAGTCTGACATCCAAGGGTATCAAAGTGTCGCTTGGTCACAGTGCAGCCACCTACGATCAAGGGATTGAGGGAGTTAAGGCTGGAGCGACCTTGTTAACGCACACGTTGAATGCGATGACACCGCTTCATCACCGCGATCCCGGACTTGCTGGACTTGTTACGACCGCCAATACAGACACTCACGAGAGCCCATACTTCACAATCATTCCAGACGGCAACCATCTCCATCCTAGCGTGGCGACCATGCTCTTCAGGGCGAATCCGGAAAAGTGCATCTTCATCACTGATAGTATTGAGCTTGCTGGACTGGACGATGGTGTTTACCCTGGGCATGCACAAATTCCATTCAAACAGCGCAAGACAGGATCGAAGGTGACCATCGACGGGACAGAGACGCTAGTGGGTGGGTGTGCCAGCTTGCAGGAATGCATTCAAAACATGATGAAGTGGAGTGGATGTAATGTGGCAGAAGCAGTGAGGTGTGTCACTGAGAATGTGGCAGACATGATGGGAGACAAAACCCGAGGCAAGCTAGAAGCAGGACGAAAGGCCGACTTTGTGGTGTTGAATGATGAGGGAGAAGTGCTACAGACGTGGGTGGCAGGGCTGAAGGTGTGGGAGAAGCGATAAGCGTGGCGGCTTTTGTATAGAGGGGATTTCTTGCATAAACGCAGAGGAGCTTGGAACTTATAATGTAGAGTTTGAACATGGTCGTTGTCTTGTATCGGTGGGAAGCGGCTGTCAAGTTTGACCGAGTCAACGAAGATGGTGTGGTGGAAAGGGGGAGTAGTAGATATAGAACGTAGCTTCGGAAGGCCACCTAGATTTCTGAAGCAAATGTTCATTTGTATCTCGACGTTCTTGAATGCATACACGGCAGGGTCCACTTGACTGCGGGGCGGGTTTGTTTAGCATGGGTTCAACGGCGGTTGCTGCGAACTGTCATATGCAAGAACATTTTCACTCAGGAGTCGAAGAAGCGTTAAACCGGTCCACGATAAAGGGATAGCAAGGAAGAGCTCCGAGCTGTCACTTGACCAACCTCGGACCCAACTCCCAAGGGTTCAGGAACGCAAAGCAATTTAAGTCTGACCAGCCATCCAGACATCTCAGTGGACAAACAAAGCCTGGACCAACCACTTTATACGACGCAAATCACGACCGTCCACGACTTGCATCCCTTCTTGAATTATAGATACTCTCCGACGCATACAGTAGCAAGAGCGACATGTCCGAGACCGAGGCCACGCACAACGACGACACTCTGCAGCAGGCAGTGCAGCATGCCAGTACCAACCAAGAGGACGAAAGGGATTCAGTAAGTTCCTCGCTTAGCCGCGGCAGCAACTCTCTTTGTTGTCTGCTTTTGAGCTCCATTCGCGTTTGAGTACGCTCGTGACTGATGGCTTTCAGGACACATTCGAAGATGCTCCCGACACAACATCACCCGTCGCTGCCCATTCCGAGCCGCAAGACTCATCGCGCCATTCAATCTCACATCAGGGAAATAACGCCGACCATGACTCTCGCATAGCTACCGACGAGGCGCCTTCGAACGATACAGCACCCAGACTTTCCACATCTATCGCACCAGGAGCTTTTGACTCTGACGACATCCAAGACGCACTTGCCCAAACATCACATGCTGAGAAAGAGACTGCTTTGGAGAACGAAGGACTCGCTGCAAAAGACAGCCGACCTGAAACAGCGCAGGACGAACCTGACAACAGATCCTCGACAGCCGTATCCACGAATGACGAAGCCGCGACTGCTGCAGGAGCCCAAGACAAACGAACGAGCATCGATATTATCAACCAATCAACGTCCGACAACACCCAAGACGACATGCCTCGAGCCGTCAAGTCACGTCAAAACACCCTTGAATCCGTCCCCGAGTTACCCCCCGCCGTACCTGAGAAAGAGACAGAGAACGAGCCTATCAAAGGCCTATCTGGCGACCTTCCGACCCTCAACTACCCTCCTCCGCCACCGATCCCTATTCAGAAGTCGCAAACCTACATGGTCTCGCCTACAATCGAGAAGCCTCCAACCACGCGGAAGGTCTCAAGTCCGTTCGCCTGGTTCTCACGAGCACGAAAAGCCACATCTCCATCTAGACCGACTAGTCCACGAAGGAATACTGCCTCATCTTTGCAGAGTCTGACCACAAACCCTGACTCGAACGATGATGCTTCTCACCCGCCTACCTTGAAAGACCGTTTCCATATCTTGCGACTACAAGGCGAATCAGCTATATCGACAGATGACGGTCTGGCATTGCCTGAAGGCCGCCAAGGTCGTGCTGGAAGTTTCCAAGGTCTAACCAGAGAGGAAGGTGCACAACTGAGTCCTCCATTCACTCCCCGCGCAAACTCATTCTCTGCCATCTCATCACCTACCACAAAACTTCCCCCTGGAACCGTGTCTGGAGATGCTGCTGGACCTTCCGAGGAGCAGGGTGAGGTCAATTGGGACCTCTGGCAGTCTGTTGTATATGAAGGCCCTTCTGCGGTCGCACGTACTAGTGGAGACGAACTTAATCGCGCCATCGCTAATGGCATCCCTCAACCCATCCGTGGTGTGGTATGGCAAGTCATGGCAGAGAGCAAGAACGATGAATTGGAGCAGGTATATCGAGAATTGGTCGCTAGAGGCACCGACAAGGAGATTATTTCAGCGACTGTTGCTCGTCGTACCAGTGGTCCTGGAGACAAGGAAACAATTACTTCCTCTGCCTCTTCCGTACGCTCTGATGTTTCTGCAGCTGTCTCTCCTCAGTTGAACGGCACTGAGTCGTCCACTTCACCGGAGAGGAAACGCAGATCAAAGGATGAGACTGCTGCTCTGCAAAAACTCGAGAAGACAATCAGACGTGATCTCGGCGCACGAACAGCATACTCCAAATACATTGCCAGTGCTGGTCTCCAGGACGGTCTGTATGGCATCTGCAAAGCATATGCTCTATACGACGAACCAGTTAGCTACGCTCAGGGCATGAACTTCATCGCCATGCCCCTACTATTCAACATGCCAGAAGAGGAAGCGTTCACTCTCTTCGTCCGACTAATGTCAAAGTACAACCTCCGATCACTCTTCACTGCTGAGATGACCGGTCTTCATCTGCACCTCTACCTTTTCGAGCGTCTGTTGGAAGATTACGAGCCAGCACTCTACTGTCATCTCCACAGACGTGGCGTTCCTCCAAACTTGTACGCCACGCAATGGTTCCTCACCCTTTTCGCCTACCGCTTCCCTCTTCAACTCGTCCTCCGCGTCTATGATCTTGTACTAAGTGAAGGTCTCGGTGCCATTCTGAAATTCGGTATCGCACTCATGCAACGCAACGCCCAGACCCTACTCGAGATGAAAGACATGGTTCAGCTATCCACACACCTCAAAGAACGACTGTTTGACGTCTATATCGACAAGTCTCCTTCCGCAAACTCAATCCTCGAATCAGGCTTCTTCGGCTCCACTTCCGGCGCAACAGACAAAGAAGTGTATCGCGCAGACGAACTCGTCCGCGATGCTTGTGCCGTTGTCATTACACCCGAGACCCTTGTCGCTTATACCTCTGAATTTGAAGAAAAGACCCGCGCGGAGAAGGATCGCGAGATCGAACTAGAATCGCTGAAGAACGAAAACGCAAATCTCAGCTCCAGAGTTCGAAAGTTGGAACTGCGCACCCAGCAATCTGATGCTGAGCACGTAGACTTGGCTTCTTCTCTCGTACGCACGAAAGTGGAAAACGACTCGTTACTTGACGAAAACGAAAGTCTGAAGATGCAGGTTGAGGAATTGAGAAAGATGGTTGACAAGCAACCGCAAGAAGTTGAAGATCGTCTCAAAGGGGAAATGGACAGGATTATGGCTAGGAATATCGAGGTGCAGAATAGTAATCGTAGCCTTGAAGAGCAAGTGCAGGAGATGGAGCAGGAGTTGGTGGGGACGAAGATGATGCATGCACAGGTGAGTCTTGTTGCGGTTCAAGGTTTTTGAGAGTGACTATGATGCTGACACTTACAAAACAGTTGAATGCTGAACATGATGCTCTCAAGCAGAAGTTGAGAGATGTCCAGAATATGCTGGCGACCACTGATGAGAAGTAAACAGCAAACCGCTTTTGCCTTTGTCTGCATCAAACACACAACCACCTCTAGATTTCGCAAGAACAAGCAGGGTTGATCTCTGTCTTGTGAGAGTCGCCGAGCAGGGCTCCTTCATTCTTTCCTCTTTCCCTGCTTCCTTCCATGTTCACTTCGACTCTTCTTTGAGCATCGGAAGACGACAAGAAGCAGAAGGACAACACAATTACCCTTCATATCGTTCTAGCCAGCCATTCTTTCTTTCTCGTTGTTTCGCTTTACTGTTCAAGGAGGCAGAAGAAGAGATCACTTGTATATACAAACCTTCATTTCTCTCTCTCCAAACCGTGCTGCCTGTGTACATCACTTTTCTTTAGCCTGGTCGTTGTTGTTGTATCTCGTGCTCTTACTCTGCATCAGCAAAGAACAATGAATGGAGACAGGACCTTAGGAAGGTGAGAATCAGTGTCCGGCACACTCTGTGTCCAACAGACAACGTATCACTTCCACCACTATATCTACTCCCGCATTCGACGAACCACGCCCAATCGTCCTGGCACACCAGTCTGATGGTGTGTCTGGAAAGTTTGCAGGCACTCCATCAACCCGTCTGATTGCTCGCATATCAACTCCCGCCAAAGTCATGGAAGGTAGCGTCGACATATTAGCGAATCAGGTTCCGATCGAGTCAACAGTTGGTATAGGCTCGCTCATATGGTGTAGCTTGCTCAACCTCTCGTGCGTTTGGTCCGGCTTCTTCAAGTAGTTGAGGATGGTTATGGGATGGACAACTTCCAAGGTTTAGTCGAATACCTGCGGCAAGGCTTCCGAGGATGAGTAGGATCATTGTCGAATTGCAAAAGGATCTTGAGCACAAAGCATCAATTTCAGGAAGCAAACTTGTAGGTGTTGAGATGTTCGCCAATCAGGTTCCGATCAAGTCAACAGATGGTTTAGACTCGTCAATAGGCTTGCAGCTTGCTTAACCTCTCTCGTGAGCTTCTTCCGGACTTTCATTAGGTAAGCATAGTTATGGGATGAACAACTCTCAGGTTACAATCAGATACCTCCAGCAAGGTCTATTGAGAATGAGCAGGGTCATTGTCGATCTGCAAAGAAATCTTGTCGACACGGCATGTACACAGAGCTATAGAAACCAAGGCGACGTTGACCCGGTTGGCGCAAAGATATGCCACCTGACATTGGAGAAGTTGATCTTGGATGAACAACGGCAGTGTCGACAGCTGAGTGTGCTACTTACTGGCTGAGGATCTGGGTGTAAACCATTCTCAGTACTGAGAGACGTATGATAAACTACCCATTGCTCAATCATGTATGTCTGAGGCGATTTATGGCAAGAACAGAAGACTCTCATTGTATGCTTAAAATCTTGTCGGAGACACCTACGAACTATCTCCATGACCATACGTGCTTTGGTTTGCTTCTGTTATTCCTTGTGTCCTCCTTGACAGTTCCAACCACTCTGATATTTCTTTCCTTGCTTCTTCAAAAGTTCTTAAAGTTCTTGTCTTGTCGTTTTTCTGATTCGCAGATTTGCAGATTTTGTTTTTCCTTCCTTGCTTGCCTTCCTTACCTCCCACTTTGAACCTGCGCATTGGAGACATTTTTGCTGCGCTCCAGTAACTTCTTGCCCCTCATACCCCCTTTCTTGTGCTCTTGATGGGGTACGCTGACGACGCCGACTCGGCAGGCAAGACGAAACAGTCGCAGCGTTAGGAGAAGAGACTGAGATTGCTAGAGAGCAAGAATAGGGAGATGAGTAGCGACGAGGACCTTCTGAACAGATGGTCGACTCAAGTCTTGGCCGAAGAAGGCTGGATGATGCAAAGTGGAATGGTGAGGAAACAGGAACGGCAGTGAGCACTATCAAGTGCAGACCGACGGGATCGCACACTCGGAGCCTTGAACAAGGTCGGCTGAGAGATGAGACTGGAGATGGCGAACAACGGAGCGAACCAGTCAGGGCCGGAAGCGATACTCGCGTTGTTGCTTTTCTTGGCAGCAGTGAAGGTGTTCAGGCCGAGACTTGTGTTGATCGAGGGGCAAGTTGTGATGAGAGAGAGAAGTGATGCAACGGTGCGGAGATGGACTCAAGTTTGAGCTGATCGATGTCCAGAGACTGGTCGTAGGTGGCGGCGGCGTCGATGGCAGTGTCTCTGGTATGTAGAGCGTCTAATCACGCAGGGGCGTCTTCTTCGTGCTCATTTTCCAGTCGATGTAGCAAAGAGGGACGTTGGAGTTGACAAACCAACTTGAGCTTCTTTGCTGGTTGATCTGCGAAGACTCAGGCGATGATGGTGATAGGGCATGATCTGGCGGAGGGCGAACGTCTGTGATTCGGGGACCGAAAATTGTTTCAGAGGCCCAATCTTGTGGTTTGAGTATGGGAAACCTCATGCTTCGAGCAGTATGCCTAGTAAAAGGTACCAAACGTGTGGAGGATTTGTCGTTACACGTCCGCATACGTGTGAAAGGCCACTTTGTTCCTGCAAACTGAACTCCCTGATTAAGTGATCTATCGCTATTGCAATGACCGGCCGGGCTTGGGATTGACTGATACTGAAGTGGACTGGTTTCCAGGTCAGCATAGCATCTCAAGATGCGGAAGCAAGTCACATACTGCGGGAAGAATTCCTGACCACATGGCATTACTTCATGTGGGTCTAGACTAACTATTCCTTATAAAAGGAGAAGTAGTCTACAAGTCGGCTGGTGTGTGTCAGCGGAGACGCATCGTTTGAGTGGCGAGGACGAGCGACATACAACGATCTTGAAGATCTGTAAGTTGAAGATTTTGTTTGGACCTCGCAGGGACACGACATCCTACGAGGGATACTAGGGCTTATCCACGGCTACCACCTGAGACTAGTAGTTGTTGAATGATATGCTCGCAGGGCATGACTTCCCGGGCAGCGCAAGTCAAGAGGCGTTGCGACTTGATATGGTTGTTGGCGCATCTGTTGGCAGCGCACGGCGCAAGTCAAAAGGCGTTGCACCTGGAGCGAAAGATGATTGTTTTAAGATCTGCGCATTCATCAGAGTCAGCGTCAAAGTTGAGGAAGCGGAAGACTGGAGTTGGCTTACCTCATGCTCTGGATAGTGCTTTTCGGAAGGCACCATCATCTGAAGACTGATCATGCGCAGATCCAGTGGCACTGCGCGGTGAAGGTTTCCTCATGCTCTGAACAGTGGACCTAATCAAAGGCACTGAACGTCTGGAGGGAATGTCGCTTCGCGTCAGACACTTTCAGTGACAATCGGCTGAACTCCCTGGTCGGGAGGTCTATCACTACTGCGATGACCCAGTCGGGCTTAGGTCTTTGCCTTGGAAAGTGCACAACGGAAGAGAAGTAGAGAGGGTTAATGGGGTGGCGGAAGAGAAAAAACGTTGGTGATGAAAGAAAGAGAAGAGAAAAGGAAAGCACGCTTGTGCTAGAAATAAATTGGCACTCGCTATCAAGTGATTGCTATTCGAGTGAACAAAGGTCATTAATCATTGTGGATATTGATACTGTACTTCACTGGCCAGTGGGGACTGTCAAGTTGTACTTTGCATTTCTGCAGACTCGTACCTGAGTACGCTGGGAAGCAATTAAATTAAACTGCTTCCAACAGCCCCGGCAGCACCACCGACATCCTTGCTCGCACCTTGATTTGGGCTAGCAGTCTTCTGTACCCAGTTCTTGGCTTGATTGGCCGCACTCGATGCTGAAGCACCACCAGCTTTGAACTTCTCGCTCGCCCAATCCATCATAGATGCTTCGTTCTTCTGCTGCACTTTGCCTTCCATCTCTTTGACCTCTGCTTCTGAGCCTGCGCCTTCTTTAGTGTTGGCTTCATTTTGCTCCCGCTCCTGTTCTTCTGCCTTTGTGGCTTGCTCCAATGCCTTCTCCTCTTGCTCAACGGCTGCGAGATCGACATCTTCGAAACCAATTTTGCGGAGGATGCGACCACAGAGGTAGCGGTAGGAAGTGTGGTTTCCGGCAACGAGATCAGTGACATCAACGTTCTGGACGCCAGGGACGAAAGAGACAGGTTCCAGACCTGCGACACCATACTGAATGCTTGAAGAGCGATAGAGGAAGCCGAGGATATAGTCAGAGGTCGAGTAGACGTTGACAACTCTTCCTGTGCAGACAGCACGGATAAGGCGCCAGTCTGCTGCGGTCGAAGGGGTAGGTGCACCAAGCAAAACCACGTTCTCGACAAGTCCAAACGCTTTTCTTGCAGCCAGGGACTTGAGGCAGATGAAGATAACACGAGCACCAAGGGAGTAGCCAATGAGTGTCACTGGACGCTCGCCTTGTGCACGGTTGATGAGGGCATCAGCGAGGACTTCTCCTGCCTTGTCTGCACGGGACTTCGCCACGCTGAAAGGGTTATCGATGATCCTGCTGACTTTGAGCAGACCCAAAGGCCACAGTGCAGCGGTGATAGAAGCGAAAATTGTTCGTTTGATGATCTCGCTCTTCGCGTATCCCCATGCTGCTGAGCGAAGCATTGTAGTCAATGAGTTTCCAAGGTTGAGCAGAGCTTGCAGTTCGAAACGAAGGGCAAAGGCTTCCATCTCTGGTCCGATAATTCTCCATGGCTCGACAACCTCATCTTTTTCGGTCAACCACCCAGAGATACCGATGGCAACGCGTAGACGACGGAATTCTTTGTCAATCTTGCGAGGCTTGTGATAGGTACGGACAGGGACGAATGAGAAATCTTCAACTTCTTTGGCGTAGGCGTCCATCATCTGTCCAGTCATGCGGCCACCGTAGGCACCAAAGAGACCTCCAACGATGACGGAACTGCTGGCAAGAGTACCGAGATAGCCCGCTGCTGCTGTGGCTCCGAGACCTGTGTGATAATTAGATGACATACTGCAATATCACGAGTCGAACTTACCAAGACCGCCCATGACTGAGCCAATACCAGCAGCGACAAGGGGCGCTGCTAGACCTCCAGTGATTCCAATGAGAGCTGCACCTGCCACTGAGGCCAGACCGACCTTCCATTTTCTCGAATCCTGGTTGTCTTCTTGCTTTTTCTTGGTTTCGTCGTCGGCCTTCATCTCGGCAGCAGACAGCAATCCACGAGCAATCTTGCTTTCATCATCAGCTAAGAAGCTGATGGACAGGTTCAAGCTACTCGTCAGGTGCAGAAGCAGCACACGTGAGTAAGCCGAGTAGTGTTCCAAACTTAGCAGCAACAGCAAGACTGAATGGAGGATCAAAGCACGATGTTGCTCTTGCAGATCCGTAAGTGGGGTTTCTGTGGGCGGACATAACTCCTTGAGTGCCTTGCTGACACCCTCGTCGTACCTGGATGGTTCGGGTGCTTTCTTTGATGGCACACGAGATGTTTGCGCATGTGCCTCTTTTTTCTGGGATACAGCCTCTTCACGCTGGTTGACGACTTCTCCGATACGTAGCAAAACAGTATCGCGCCAGTCGTCAAAGTGTTGTAATGCTGCTTTCTGCAGTTCCTGCATCTTGGGTCCACTCAATTCCTTCTCTCTTTCTGCCTGCTCTCTTTTCGCCTTCTCTTCTGCTCGTCTCTTCTCCTCTTCTGCTAGTTTCTTCTCTTCCTCTGTCTTCTCCGTCGAACCCTTGGTTGCTGCAGCGTTGGTGTCGTCCGATTGTTGCGCACTTTCATCCATCTTGAGTTTTGACATCATGTCTTCCATCTTTCCAACCTGATCCGGGTCGAAAGTGTCGGTGATGCCCTTTCTCATCGTCTCGGTGCAGTTGGCCACAAGCAAGGTAAGGTCGCTTCGTGCTTGCGGTGTTGGCAGCACCGATGTGAGTGACTGCTCTTCTTCATGCTGTTGTTGTTGCTCACCGCCTGAGCTCCACGGGAGTTTCGAAAACATGCTCATCTTGATGCGTATCAATGGTCTAGAGCATATGTTATCAAGGTGGAAAAGGTTAATCAATCTGGAGCGAGGGAGGAGGTGGAGTTTCATGCTTCCCATGACGTAGCTTCACATGCAACGACTCGTCATTTCGGGAACTCTCTAAAGACTGAAGTTTGTCACAGTGCAGCTCTCAAGATGCATGGTTTCTAGGTTGGCTTACCTCCAGATTAGAGGTTTCATACAATCTCATCGAACACATCTCTCCCGTCTGAGTCTGCTTTGCATCAATACAGCTAATTGTGTCGCTACAACATCCAGAGAGAGGTGAAGTTCTGGGTGTTCTTGTGACAAACTTTACAAGTGGGCGAAAGAACTTGGTGCTTCTATCACCCTGTCTCTGTCTTTCGCCATCGAAAAAATACTTACCTTGTACTCTATGGTGAAGCACAACAAGTCTCAGATCTAATGCGGACTCATTGAGATTCGACGGCCTGTGGTCACCAACCTTGTTGTTCATCTTGAAAGCTGTTCATGATCAGGTGTTAAATCTTTGGATCCTGTGCATTTGTAGCTAAATGTATGGTTGTTTTGTCTGTCTGAGCAGTCGAGTGGAGTATGCCGTGGCTATTGGGTACAGAATGGCGAGGAAGTGGAGAGCGAGATGCAAAGAGATGGTCGTGTCGTTCATCGTTTGACAATGCGCCCCTCACTTCTTGATATAGCATATCACGAGTAAAACCTACGTTGCATTGGATCCTTCGAAGCCTCCATTTTTCCAGCATCGTCTCGATCTCCTCACTATGACATATCTGATGTACATTCACGTGAAGGAACCCTAGCCGGATGATGTCTTAGTGACACCTTTTGCATTGTTGAGCCTGTCTTGAGAATTTGGTGTAAGTAGTCAAAAGAGTCGTCCGGAGAAGTCCACCAAAAACTCTCACTTATCGTAACTCTTTTCATCAGCAAACTTCAACAACGAGTATAAAATCTCATGTCTCTACCAGTTCATTCTTCTCTTTCCAAAGAGCACCTCAAGCGTCACTATCGCTCACTCCACACTCACGACAAGCCCTTCGAGTGCACCGACTGTGACAAGAAGTTCGGCCGTAGCGAAAGTCTTGGTCTGCGCCAGTGTACCGTCGCCACCTGTGTGTACGATCGATCATCGGGTCGGTATCGAAGTGGCTCTCCTCTAGATATCCGCTGTTCGTCGTAGGGTAGTTCGAGCACGGAAACACTGCACGAAACTGGTGGTCAGGGTACGGAAAGATTGCACGAGACCTCTGGTCTGAAAGACTGCTCGAAACCTTTGGGCAGTTAATGTGTACAGACCGACTGGTTACTTATACGCAGCGACGTGAATACACAGGTTTACGAGGACATCAGTAGCTTCGTTTTGATTGACGACTTGCACGCGGGCCCACTTATCTGGTGAAAAATGACTGAATATTGAGCATGACAACCTTAAATTTGGATTGTGGTATCAAGAGTTAGATGATGAAAAAACTTGCAATAAGTAAAGGCAGAAATTCAGCTCGCATTCGAGCATTGCGATGATCGAGCTTCCCATTCGAAGCATTCTTCATCCGCACGGGCAAAAGGTGTGAAAGATAACGCATTGTGTAAAGGAAAAAAGAAAGAAAAGCAAAAACATAAGGCCGTAAGTCGTAAATCGTGAGTCGTGAATCATAAGAGCCGCGGACGTTGAGTTCAACGGCAATCATAAATATCGTGAAAGAATCGTGAAAGAATATTCATGTTTCGTGAAATGTTGGGTTGATGTGAATGTTGTTGGTATGAAGGGGAAATGATGAGGGAAGATGGGGGATGTAGCAAGAGCGATGATGTGTTGAATCATCAAAGAATCTTGGTGAGGATGAGAGTCAAGCTGCAGGTCAAGATCTGACTCATGAGATGGACTGAAGGTGTAGTGGTGCCAACCTTTGTACCATGCTCAATGCCTTGTCAGAAATAGACGTTCTGAGGATCGAGGGCTGCGAGGAGGTCGTGACCGAGCAGGCGAGTAGCTTTGGACCCATCGTATGGATCACTCTTGATTGTGTCCTCAACATCATCGTCCCCCTTGTTGACAGGAATGGGAAGACCGATCTGAAGATCTTCATCGTTAGGAAGACCAATCTCCCAATCATAGGTGAAGATCTCTTCCATCGTAGGAGCGTGATTCTCCATGATTTCGTCGAATTCGTGAGGCTTCAGGTATGGGCGGACTGTCCAGTTGACAGTCTGATTGCAAGGATGGCGAGGGACAGGTAGGAAGCGAAGGTGGGTATCGCTGCTGGCAATTCTGTCATTGCCTTCGAACTTGAGCTCTTGTAAATTGGGGAAGAGGGCGATGGTCGAGGTGGTGTGAGCGTTGGCAGGATACACGAAGTATTTGTTCTGCTCATAGTCTTGTTGCCAGATGGTCGGCATGCAAAGCACAGGACTGCATGATGTCTGCAGGAACTTTCCTTCCAAGGATGCAGAATTGTTGTATGGGTAGTCTTCGTCAAAGACCTCAAACAGCACTGGGGCAAAGATCTTACCACCAAAAGGCTTGACTGGGATATTGATGGGTTGGAACCTCGCAAGATACATCTCCTTCTCCTTGAGCATCTTTGTCTCCTGTTGCTGAAAGTTAAAGTGTTCGGTAAAGAAGGGCGATTCAGGACAGAGATGCTTTCTGCCCTTGAGCTTGCGTTGGCCCTCCTCACGGGCCTTGACCCGAGGGGCCTTCCACTTCTTAGTGGACGAATGCATGGTGGACGTCGATGTAAAAGAAAAGGTTTGATCGGGGTTCGAACGCTGGTTCTTATGGGATCACGTGAGGCAGCGACGGCCAGGCAGCGACTGGAACTGCGTGAGGAGGTGCTATTGTTCGAAAACTCACTTGCCTTGTTGCTCAGCAGCATCCGATGTCCATCGAGCTCGCGATCTCTGTTCACTTTTTCCGTCATTGGGGTCGCGATTTCTCGTCACTTGGCCGCGTCTGATTCTTCACTTCTATGGCGTTTTACCTTCACTGTACCTGGATGTGTGAATTGAGGAAACGATAATCTAGTTTTGACTGCAAGCGCCCGGACAAGATTGTGCATTTTGACCGCGCCTCTTGGTGCTGTTGTTGAAGCTTCGAGTGAGGAGGACGCATAAGGAACCTGAGGCAGTAACCAGGGGCTTACAGAGCTCTTGTTATCGCAGGTGCATTTCAAACGCCATTGTATCCCTTCACAGAGGTCGATACTGCGGTCGCCTTGATTGAGTGCCAGATGAACCTGGGGCGGCAATAATTGATCTCGGCGGAGGAGCTGGTTCAATCAAAAGAATGGTGAATTTCTGTAGCCATTCAGGAGAGACTCTTGAGTTGGAGATTTTGATCAGGGGTTCCAGACAGGGATGGTCATCCATTATTGGGTTGCTATGCCTGGCAAGGTGGTGGCCGACTCCCGAATGACAGCAGTTGTACGAACCTACAGTTAAAAGTCACGGAACTTCTTGAATCTATGAATACATGCGTTGAGAGTCCAGGATTGCAAGCCTCTCAGAGGCCTGTGTAAAATCCAGGAAAAAATTGTGCATTGTTATAGCGTGGTCGTGGAGGAGCATGCTTCCGGAAGATGAAGTTGAGTTGTTGGCACGTGCTTGCAGTAAACAGGCTTACATTGCCCAGCCACAAAATGTGGCTTGGGTACGTCAGAATGCATTTCGATAAAGCGGCAGCGAGGCGCTGATGTTTTTCGCTCGGGCTTCTCGTCTCAAAACCCGCCATCGTGCGTAGACGAGGAGTCTCCCAGGGCGAGATACGGAATCGCCCTGCTAACGACAACTGGGTCGACATGTTCTGTCTGCTGCGTATGCCTCGGTGTATCGAAATAGACAGAACATGAGGCCTTGGGTTGGGCGGCTTCTTTGTTCGCGCATGCGCGTTGCTCTAACCGCCCAATCAAAGACCCGACTTGCAGCTTTACGAATCCGTCAACTTTTCCTTTTACAGGGCGCTAATAGAAACAGCGCTCTGGCAGGAATCAACTCCCATATCCCAGAATAGAGACTGGATTGAGTGGATGGCGCGTGAAACTCTTGACTTGGAGCCTTGCTCTAAGTCTCAGACAACGAGGTCTGTGGCCGCACGACTGGGCCATGACCGACAACCAGGTAAGCCAATGCATGTGTTTCTTTGTTGTCATTCAAAAACAGCCATTGTCTTTATTCTCGTACGCTCCGCAATTGAATTCGCTATTGTCTTCCTTTAATCCCCATATCTTCACTTCTGCCGACAATTGCTTTTGATTGTATTGTACATACAAACTTTCTAGCTCTAGCAATCCACATTTGGGCAATTGCGTCGCACTCTTCGCGCCATCAGCATCCACTAACACCTATCTTGCTGGTCAGATTTCACGCTTCATCACCTCAACCATGTCCTCCGCAGAGAACCAACAGCATGCTTTTCCGGCTGCGCCTCCTTCTCTATCCGCTGGCGACCATGAGATGCGGAACTACTACGCTACGCAAGATGTACCACGACCGTCCTCC